>CACRXK020006177.1:0-11527 GCA_902702795.2 Paramuricea clavata | reverse complement strand
GAGCTATCCAGTATAAATAAAGTTAGTTTAGTTTAGGTTTCCTCCTGTAGTAACACTGAATCAATAAGAGATGATCCTTACTGGACCTCTAGGAAAAACAGTTTAGAACTGATAGAGCTATCCAGTATAAATAAAGTTTGTCTAGTTTAGGTTTCCTCCTGTAGTAACACTGAATCAATAAGAGATGATCCTTACTGGATCTCTAGGAAGAACAGTTTAGAACTGATAGAGCTATCCAGTATAAATAAAGTTAGTTTAGTTTAGTTTTACTCCTGTAGTAACACTGGATCAATAAGAGATGATCCTTACTGACCTCTAGGAAGAACAATTTAAAACTGATATAACTATCTAGTATAAATAAAGTTAGTTTGATTTAGGTTTCGTTACCTTATTTCGTCTCTTGGTGTTTGTAATTTTATAACGAAGCTTTCTTTAGTTATCGTAGAAGGAATAATTACTGGCGATGCTAAAAATAGAAATACCTTTTTAGAAAAAATCCAATAACTTGGTAAATAGTCTTTCAATAAGTATTTTTGAGCAGCCATTACGAAACAGCAGATGGTGGTCAACTTTGCACTTAAGTATGCCGCAAATTGCATGGTATATAGTTTTGAAGTGCATATATTGCGTAAAACGTGTATTTTATAGCAGTTAAGGGTATCACTTACGAAACTACAACTCCCTTTACAGTGCCTATCTAATCAATGCTATACAACTGTGTTATAAAGTTTGCCGAAAACCGTGATACTTTTTTACAACGGTAAATATGGGAGCAAGAAAATTCATCCACATCTCTCAATTCCAACTATTAACCGCCAAAAACATACGATGAAAAGAATTATCATTATTTTCTCACTCTGATAACTGCGGGTTGACCATCATCTACGATAGTGCTTGGTGAAGCCAAGATATTGACTACTTGCCTGAATTGGTTAACGTAATATAATCCTTGCTATATTTCCCGTATCCAACTTTATTCTTCGCCGAGACCCTAACTTTGTATTTCCTGGCTGGCATTAAACCACTCGCAACGAATGTGGAAGCTTTCGTCCTCAAAATCACCTCACATTCTTCATCTGATTGCACATGCGCAATACAAATTTGGTAACCTGTTGTGCGAAGAGTGTTTTCGAGAATTGGTGCTTTCCAGGAAATATTGATAGCCGTTGAACTTTCGACGTTTAATTGAATATCTCGCGGTGGGTAACTTGGCGGTACTATGGGTAGCAGAAAGGAACAAATAACATATTGATTTTTATGTGTGTTGGTGTAATGTACTCAGGTGAATATGATGTTTGTGATGTCACTCTGAGTGTGCATCGACACCGGGCAAGCTGAAAAGTTTGCCTGACCACGGTGGGAATCGAACCCGTGACCTTTGGGATACATTTTTGGTATCTTGCTCAACGGAAAAATATAATACCATGACAAACCTTCAACATCTATTTGTGGTCTCCAATAGTTTTGATACATAATTTCACAAACATTTTCGTGGTTTAATTAAAGTTTAATATATTACTTTCAGTGCGAAGTGCAGTCAAGTTATACTGACTGTGAAATCATATTAATGTGTTCGAATTGCTTGTTTCCAGCTTGTTAGCAAGTTGTTGTAAACCAGCAACAGACTTGTTACAAGGTTGTTTCCCAAGTTGTTGCAAATCTGTTCACAAGCTGTCGACAAGTTGTGTTCGCACTGCTTGTTCCCAGTTTGTTGTAACAAATTTGGAACAAGCTGTTAACAACTTGTAACAAGCTTGATGGGATTATCAGACTTGTTACAAGGTTGTTCTAACAATTTGTTCTGATATAGTCATGATATAACAAAAATGTTACGAGGTTGACGACACAAGGTTGTAACAATATTGTTATATCATGACTGTATCGGACTTGTTGGAACAACCTTGCAACAAGTCTGATAATATCAACAAGGTTGTTACAAGTTGTTAACAGCTTGTCCCATACTTGTTGACAACTTGGGACAAGCAGTGCGAACACAACTTGTTGACGGCTTGTTGATAGATTTGTTACAAGATGCGAGATATTTACGCGTGTACACGCATAAAAACGCACAAGTTGTTACAAATCTATTCACAAGCTGTCGACAAGTTGTGTTCACACTGCTTGTTCCCAGTTGTTGTAACAAGATTCGAACAAGTTGTTAACAAGTTGCAACAAGCTTGATGGCATTATCAGGATGTGTGTACGCTGCTTGTTCCCAGCTTTTTTTTTTGACGAATTGCTACAATGTTGTTGGAACAACAGACTTGTTAAAGTGCAACTAACCTCAATTATTTTATCATCTCATTCTTAAGAACTTCTGAAATGATATTTTGAATATTTTCGTTTGCTCACTTTGTTTCTGAGATATTTCAGTTTGTTTGGTATGCAAATCCGGAATTTACGTCATAAATGCATAATGATTTAAAGTAAAAGGTTGTTTATCGTATTCACTATCGAGTTTAATTTATTAAAATAAAGTTTGGAGTTGTGGGAGGATTACATACCTATGTCAAACACAATTTGGCCCTTCTATTTCACGATATTTAACTGTAGATTACATTCTTTGATCATGCAGTCATTATTCAGATGTGACGTAAATTCCGGACATTTGCATACCAATAGAACTGAAATAACTCTGAAATAATAAGTGTGCAAACGAAAATCTTCAAAATAAGTTACAATATCATTTCAAAGGTTCTTAGGAATGAGATGCTAAAATAATTAAGGTTAGGTAAACTTTAAAAGTTGTTCCAACAACTTGTTATCGTCCTGCAATTCAACAATTTGTTAACAAGTTGCGAGTGGCAACCTTGTAGCAACTTGATAAACAACATTTTTACAACTTGTTGACAAGCTTTCCACAAGTTTGCTGCGAACACATCTTGTTGACAAGTTATGAAATTATTTTACGCGTGCATTACATGTGCAAAAGTAATCCTAAGCTGTTGTTAGTTCATTATTATTGTCTTTTTTGTCGTTCATCGGAATCTTTTCATCCGTTGTGGCGCGTTTTGTTTTGTCTTTAGTCTTTCCTGTTTCATGTTGTCGTCGTCGCCATTTTAGTACGAAGTAACAAGCGATAATGAAGAGTAAAACGCACAAGAATACGGTCATGATTACGAAAGGAATTTTGAACGTTGTCACTGAACTAACGCATTGTGCTGAAATGTAGAGCCAAATAAACATTATATGATAGTAAAACACAAGTCAATTACTTCTGAGCATAATTTATAACAATTGGTGGTTTCAGTAAACGTTGCAGACAGCAGATGACAGTCAACCTTTAGCATGCAAGAAGAAAGTTAAAGTACGTTTCTATGCTCTTGCTTCCAAAAACAAGTACTATATATTTACTTTCGTTTCTCACTCTGATAACTGCGGGTTGACCACCATCTGCCGCACGATAGTGCTTTGTGAAACGCATCTATAGAAAATATTATTTTTATACCTTGAAAACTAGTATTAGGCGTTTTAACTTCACTTGTTTTGACAGGAGCAAGAAAGTCGGAGGAATACAGCAGTTTCTAAAAGAAAGAGTTTTTAGTGTTTTAATCAACTCGATCTATTCTTCCTAGAGGTCAAGTAAGAATCATCTCTTATTGATCCAGTGTTGCTAAAGAAGGAAACCTAAATTAAACTAACTTTATTTATACTGGATAGCTCTATCAGTTCTAAACTGTTCTTCCTAGAGGTCCAGTAAGAATCATCTCTTATTGATCTAGTGTTACTACAGGAGGAAACCTAAACTAAACTAACTTTATTTATACTGGATAGCTCTATCTGTTCTAAACTGTTTTCCCTAGAGGTCCAGTAAGAATCATCTCTTATTGATCCAGTGTTACTACAGGTGGAAACCTAAACTAAACTAACTTTATTTATACTGGATAGCTCTATCAGTTCTAAACTGTTCTTCTTAGAGGTCCAGTAAGAATCGTCTCTTATTGATCTAGTGTTATTACAGGAGGAAACCTGAACTAAACTAACTTTATTTGTACTGGATAGCTCTATCAGTTCTAAACTGTTTTCCCTAGAAATCCAGTAAAGATAATTTCTTATTGATCCAGTGTTACTATAGAAGGAAACCTAGACTAGACTAGACTAAACTAGACCAGACTAAACTAACTATATTAATACTGGATAATTATATCAGTTCTAAACTGCTCTTCCTAGAGGTCCAGTAAGGATCATCTCTTATATTGATCCAGTGTCACTACACGAGGAAACCTTGACCAAACTAACTTTATTTATACTGGATAGTTGTATTCCTGGAGGCGAAGACCAACCTTATCCGAGAGAAATCTCTGAAACACTGTGTAACGAGTATTTGGCGTCAATGGTCCATTAAAATATTTCTTTGCTTGGCTATTATTGTTATTCAACATTGAAAGTGCAGGAAATAGCACTCTGTCTCCTACAGTAAAGTCTTGATATTTGTCAAAATCCGAAGCTCGGAACTCTGCGGTGATGTAGGGTATAGATGAACCAGATGCATCAAGGTATGTCACAGCTTCAGCAGAGAAAAGATGTTCGCCAGGGAAACTCTCGTCTGAAGATAAGGCAAGTACTAACACTTGGCAAAATCTATAAAACGTAATTGTTTAAGAAGGTTTACAAGACTACTGTGTAATGACGAGAATTAACATTATTTTCTCAAAGGTGTTGCGAAATAGATCTTACTTATAATTAATACGACAGTGTTCACTTTAGTCTTCACAACAGTACGGTATAGTATAGTATTCACTATAGTATTCAGTACAGTATTCACTTTAGTACTTCATGAGAATTAGAGTGTGAATTTTACATATTTATGAAACCTCACCAGGAACAGTTGTGAAAAATGCAACTATACAGAGCCTCTGGTAGGAATCGAATCTGCAATCCTGCGATTCCGGTGCAGCGCTCTGACCAACTGAACTACAGAGAGACAGTCTGATATTACCAGTAGTGTCTTACCTGACTTCTTCTCTGGGTTTTTGTGGTTTGACAACGAACGTTTCACTTGTGATTGATGAGCGATTGCAGACAGCAGCTTCTACATAAAATTTAGAAAATAACGAGGTTTTCTACACATAGCTTTCAAATTCAAACCATTGACACTAAACTAACTTTATTTATACTGCATAGTTCTATTATTTCTAAACAGTTCTCCCTAGACGTCCAGTAGGGATCATCTCTTATTGATCCAGTGTTACTACAGGAGGAAACCTAAACTAAACTAACTTTATTTATACTGGATAGCTCTATCAGTTCCAAACTGTCTGATCATCTCTTATTGATTCAGTGTTACTGCAGGAAGAAACCTAAACTAAACTAACTTTATTTACACCGAATAACTCTATCAGTTCTAAACTGTTCTCCCTAAAGGTCCAGTAAGGATTATCTCTTATTGATATTTTTACCTGCATTAGTAATCTGAAAATATTCTTCACTGTAGTGTCCAGACCCCGCGTCGTTTCTCGCCAGAACTTTAACCTTGTATTGAGTGGCTGGCGACAGGTAACCCAGGCGAATACTTGTCGCTGTAGTTCTGATGATACGATCACAATGTTCATCTGATTTCACCCAGGCAAAACAAACTTCGTAGCCGGTTATAATTCCATTTCGATAAAACGACGGCGGTGCTTTCCAGGAAATACTGAACGAGGTTGAACTAATCGGTGATAGTTTGATGTCCAATGGCGGAGCAGTGGGGGCTGAAATAAGAAAATCAAAAAGATTAAACAGAATATCCAGACAGTTCTGTCTGTTCTAAACTGTTCTTCCTAGAGGTCCAGCAAGGATCATCTTTTTATTGATCCAGTGTTACTACATAAGGAAACCTAAACTAAACTAAACTAACATTATTTATACTGGATAGCTCAATCAATTCTAAACTGTTCTTCCTAGAGGTCCAGTAAGGATCATCTCTTATTGATCCAGTGTTACTACAGGAGGAAACCTAAACTAAACTGACTTTATTTATACTGGATAGCTCTATCAGTTCTAAACTGTTCTTCCTAGAGGTCTAGTAAGGATCATCTCTTATTGATCCAGTGTTACTACAGGACGAAACCTAAACTAAACTAACTTTATTTATACTGGTTAGCTCTATCAGTTCTAAAGGTGTTAGTGTTACTGTAAATGACTAGCCTTTAGCAAGCACTGTCCAGTTTAATGAATTACTTAAAAGATCAGTGGTCAAACCATTTGTACCTGTTGAGTTAGTCCTAAATGTCAGCTCTGTCTCCTGACCATAACCATGATCATTACCAGCTTGTACTACCACAGAATACTTGGTGTAAGGTCTCAAGGAAGTAAAATGCCACGATCCAGTCTGAGTTGTTATGTTAGAGTCCAGTTTTCCATCTCGGAGCAGACTGATTTGATAATGTGTAAATTGTCCATCACCTGTGTCCGCAGGCTTGATCCATGTCAGGTCAGCGGTATATGCTGTGAGTCTGCGCAGCGTGAAATTTGTTGGAGCAGCTGGAAGAAGCTCTGTGAAAGATATATGTACAATTTTAAGACATGAACGGTTGTGAGAAATGCAAGAACAGTTTAGAACAAATAGACCAAGTATAAGCGTTGTTTAATTTTCATTTAAAGTGGCACTGTCATTAAAATTTTTATTTTGCTGAACGAAAATGCTCTTAAAACTGCATAGTAACTTGTTTTGGAGATTTTTGTTCTTATGTGACGTCATTTATTCAGTTACCTATATAATGAGATATCAGTAATTGTTGTGTATCTTTGCTATTTTTTATCAAAATCTTTCCAAAAATGCGGGGCATTTGTTAATTTAACTTATATCATTTTACATACTTTTTTTTAAAAAAATCCGTAAAAAATAACACAGATATACAACATTTACTGTTATCCCATTACATATGTATTATATACGTAATTGAGTAAATGAAGTAATTACATGTTTCAAACAAAATGAAATATCTCAAGAACAAACCATGGGAACCAATTTTTTCAAAAGAATTACTTTACAGTATTAGGAGTTCTTTCGTTTAGACAATAATAAAATAGTGATGGAGAGAAAATCACATACTGTGTCCACAGATCTCCAGTTTCAAGCATGGATGGCCTTGCCATGATTTCGGGAAAACTTTGATGAATCTCGCGTGAATTACGGAGTCAAAAATAGAGCTGGATAACTCATCACTGGCGGAGTTTCCGGGAAGACGCTAAATAAAAATTAAAAAAGAACTGAATCTTTGAATCAATGGTATTTAACTCTTTACGATAACCTTTATCATGTTTTCTGTCAGCCAACAAACTTGCTACAAGTTGTTCCAACAAGACTAATACAGGCTGTTCACTAACAAGTTGCTACGAGCTTGTTGTCATAAACTTGTTAACAACTTGTTGCGTGCAGACGATACACACGTAAAAACGCACAAGTTGTTACAGGTCTGCAAACAAGTTGTTACAAATCTGTTCACAAGCTGTCCACAAGTTATGTTCGCACTACTTGTTCCCAGTTGTTGTAACAAGTTTGGAACAAACTGTTAACAACTTGTAACAAGCTTGATACCATCATCAAACTTGTTACAAGGTTGTTCTAACAAGTCTGATACAGTCATGATATAACAAGAATGTTACAAGTTGTTCTAACAAGTCTGATACAGTCATGATATAACAAGAATGTTACAAGGTTGTTCTAACAAGTCTGATACAGTCATGATATAACAAGAATGTTACAAGGTTGTTCTAACAAGTCTGATACAGTCATGATATAACAAGAATGTTACAAGGTTGTTCTTACAAGTCTGATACAGTCATGATATAACAAGAATGTTACAAGGTTGTTCTAAGAAGTCTGATACAGTCATGATATAACAAGAATGTTACAAGGTGGTTTTTCTAAGAAGTCTGATACAGTCATGATATAACAAGAATGTTACAAGGTTTTTCTAACAAGTCAGATACAGTCATGATATAACAAGAATGTTACAAGTAATACAAGGTTGTTCTAACAAGTCTGATACAGTCATGATATAACAAGAATGTTACAAGGTTGTTCTGACAAGTCTGATACAGTCATGATATAACAAGAATGTTACAAGGTTGTTCTAACAAGTCTGATACAGTCATGATATAACAAGAATGTTACAAGGTTGTTCTAACAAGTCTGATACAGTCATGATATAACACTATAACAAGAATTTTATATGTTGGACCACACAGGGTTGTAACAATATTGTTATATCATGACTGTATCGGACTTGTTGGAACAACCTTGCAACAAGTCTGATAATATCAACAAGCTTATTACAAGTTGTTAACAAGTTGTTCCGAACTTTTTGACAACTTGGGACAAGCAGTGCGAACACAACTTGTTGACGGCTTGTTGGCAGACTTGATACAAGATGTGAGACTTTTACGCGTGTTTCAGACTTGCTGGAACAACTTGTTGCGAGTCTGTTGGTCTCGTCAACCTTGTAACAAGAAGATAACAACTTGTTCCAGACTTGTCACAACAACTGGGAACAAGCAGTGCGAACCTTAGTTCACTGGTGCGAACACATCCTGATATCGGCTTGTCAACAACCTTGTTTGCAGATCTGCTAAACAACTTGCGCGTTTTTACGTGGGTACATAATTTACCTTATGGACTTACATTTTGCGCATTGGCAATCCCAGGTAACCAATCGGCCTCGTCCTTAGAGTATAACATTTCGTATGCTGTGACCCAGTTTCCTCGCGGTACAGCTCCCAAAATCGCTACTTGCGTGATGACGTACGCCTCGCCAAGGTCAAGCTTCAAGTAGTCATGTGACTCAGGTGAATCACGTGCGCACCACGTGGAATCGCTCGACATTGCAGCTTGCTCAGCGGAATAACCAGGCAAGGAGTTCGAGGCACTGTATACGACAACTGGATCGTGTGTGCTGCTCAGAACTGGTTCTGAACAGATTGCACCTAGAAATAAATAAATCATGATTTACGTACTTGTATAATTGATAATGGTCAACTTTGGAAATGTCGACATTACGGAGGCAAGAAATTGAAACGCCATCTCCCCAGCAATGGATGATTCCAGCTATCGACTAATTTTTTATCTAAACAAGAAAGACGAAATCTATCATTATAGCTCAAAAGAGCATCCTAAAATTAGTAGAATTGCAAAGTTTGGTTGCGAAATGTTGTAAAATACGGAAAATATAGCCATGTAAAATTAGCAAATTTTGCAACTTCAGGCTCCAAAAGTGGTGCTTTTTTCCGCGCGTAATACTAAAATACTCAAAATTTGCTAATTTCACAGGACTATATTTTCCGTGTTTTACAACATTTTGCAACCAAATTTGGCAATATTACTAATTTAAGGATGTTCTTTTAAGCTATAATGATAGATTTCACCTTTCTTGTCCAGATCAAATATTAGTCTAGACATACGGAAATTGTGTGAATTCAAAATACTCACATGAAACGCGCGCCATGGTAGAACACGAATTTTCTTCAGAATTCACTTTCTCCAGACAACACGAAGACACGTTATTGTCTTGGCTGTTGCAATACACATTGCCATGAAGGACAGGTATTTCCAGATTTCCTTCATCCTCCTGACCGCTACCGACACTGGACTGCTCCTCTTGTACACCAGAATAACCAAGTGTTCGGCAAATCACGCCTTTCACTATGTCCCTCATATTGTTGATACACAAACGTTGCCAAGTATTTGGTTTGCTATCTTCTAGTAATTCAACAAAACCTCGACCGGGTGTGGATTCGGAAGCCAGTCGTATCTTCCTAACTAAAAATGAACATTACTGTCTATGTAAAATACCTTGTACGTCTCATTAATAATTCATGAACAACACAAAAGAAGTCATGAACGTGACGAAGTTTGTATACACACGTAAAAACGCACAAGTTTGTTACAAGTCTGTTCACAAGCTGTTAAGAAGATGTATTCGCACTGCTTGTCACAAGTTGTCAACAGGTTTGGAACAACTTGTTGACAACTTGTAACAACCTTGTCGAAATTATCAGACTTGTTGCAAGGTTGTTCTGACAAGACTGTGACATGCTTGATATAACAAGATTGTTACAACCTTGTGTTGACAACCTTGTAACATCCTTGTTATATCATGGCTGTAACAAACTTGTTAGCAAAATCTTGTAACAAGGCTGATAATGCCATCAAGCTTGTTACAAGTTGTTAACAACTTAATGTTTCAAACTTGTTACAACAAACTGGGAACAAGCAGTGCGAGCACAACTTGTTGACAGTTTGTGAACAGACTTGTAACAACTTGTTTGCAGACCTGTTACAACTTGTGCGTTTTTATTTACGTGTGTACACACGCAAAGACCGATCGCGTATTCTCCTACGCACGTAAAAATGTCACAACTTGTCAACAAGATGTGTTCGCAACAGGCTTGTAGCAAGCTTGTCAACAAGTTGTAACAATGCTGTTATTTTATCAAGTTGCTACAAGGTTGTCACTCACAACTTGTTGACAAATTGTTAAATTGCAGGACAATAACCAGTTGTTGGAGCAACTTGTAACAAGTTTATTGAGCTCAACAACCTTGTAGCAAGTTGTCAACAAGCTGGGAACAAGCAGTGCGAACACATCCTGTTGACAAGTTGTTGGAATACAATTGTGTTCGCACTGCTTGTTCCCAGTTGTTGTTAACAAGTTTGGAACACGCTGTTAACAACTTATAACAAGCTTGATGGCATTATCAGACTTGTATACAAGGTTGTTCTAACAAGTCTGATACAGTCATGACATAACAAGAATGTTACAAGGTTGACGACACAAGGTTGTAAAAATATTGTTATATTGATGACTGACGTATCAGACTTTTGGAACAACCTTGTTAACAGCTTGTTCCATACTTATTGACAACTTGGGACAAGCAGTGCGAACACAACTTG
Organism: Paramuricea clavata; assembly: GCA_902702795.2. NCBI lineage: Eukaryota > Metazoa > Cnidaria > Anthozoa > Malacalcyonacea > Plexauridae > Paramuricea > Paramuricea clavata. The sequence continues at coordinate 651 of CACRXK020006177.1, read as the reverse complement.
TTGGCAAACTTGATACAAGGAGACATTTCCGTGTGTATAGGAACGATTAAAACCCAAAACTTACCAATCATATTTTCTGTCTTAAAAGCACTCCTATCGATACATTTATACTCCACATACAGATATTTCTTCATGCTTGGGCAAGTATCTTCTTTAAATTCGTCGGTCGTGACTTCCATCTCACAGTTCTGACGTCCATCGCATGAACGTTTCACGTGACACAAAGCTGACGGCAGCAAACAGTTGTAATTCCTGTTATAACCACAAGTTTTGATCGAGCCGTAACCTCCGTAATTTGCCTTTGTTATTTTGATCACTTGCGAAGGAGGACAGTTGATGTCTGTTGTATTCTTCTCTTCACATGTGATTGAACCTACATAATATATGTGTTTCAGTAAACTTTACGTAGAAGTCCTTATACTGGACCTCTAGGAAGACTTATACTGACTCAATAAAGGATGATCCTTACTAGACCTCTTGGGAGACCAGTTTAGAACTGATAGATCTATCCAGTATAAATAAAGTTGGTTTAGTTTAGGTTCCCTCCTGTAGCAACACTGGATCAATAAGAGATGATCCTTACTGGACCTCTAGGAAGAACAGTTTAGAACTGATAGATCTATCCAGTATAAATAAAGTTAGTTTAGTTTA
>CACRXK020006176.1:0-18226 GCA_902702795.2 Paramuricea clavata | reverse complement strand
CCACCACACACACACCCCGGTCGCTACGCCCTGCCTTCACAGCAAAAATATACCTTGGATGTCGCTCTACAGCGACATTTGATAATGGAATCACCATCGCATACAGAACAATCTCCATGATGACATAACTTTTTACATCGATGCTCAGAACTTCCTTTGGTTATGTCTGTAATTGATAATAATAGTGTAAACACGTTTAACACTAAATTCCATCCAACACTCAAATATTCACAAGTAAGCTAAATATTGTCCCTCTTAAAACTTGTTTTCGATTAATCGCCATCCTATAGAAATTACCAACATGATTAGCGACTGGGAGGATTCCAAGTAACTTATCACGTCGGCTGGTACTGCATTGACAGACTTGCAACACAAAACGCTGCTTCTAGAAAAAGACTGTACTGTTTATTGTACAGATTCGTAGGGTAAATTTAGTGTTCTTAATGTGTGTACAATACATACCATTATATTTTGCACATGGTAGAAAACCGTCACAGGTGTTTCCACAACAAGGAATTGAATCCAAACAAGAGTTTCTCTTCTCTCCATTCAAAAGTTCAACAATTTTCATTTTACCACAGGAACAGAAAACGACAACATCAGGCTGAAGTTCGCAACCGCGACAGTTCGAGGCATGGCATATTTCCTCACATTCATGATTTCCGCAATCTAGTTTCCTAAATAAAAGTAGGTACGCAGCGTTTGTAGAAATATCGAACAGTGCTGTAGAAACATTGCAAAATTCACATTTCAAGCAAAACCATTCGACAGGGGTTAACATGGTCAGGATAGGTCATGCTTCCCGTGTGGTAACAAAGTATGCAGTGTACACACAATCTTAATGCATAAATTACAAGCAGATACGAAGTACTGCGTGGTAACACATACTTGGAACAAACAGCACCACAAGAAAAATATCCAGCCTTATCGCCAATGTAAGTCGGAGATCCTGAAATGTTAAACATATAACTTTGTAACGTGTGAACTTTGTGATGACAGTGGTGTAACAAACTATTACTTCCCTTTAAAATATTATATCGCTTCCTCGTTCCATTTTTATCTACATTTCTTGCCCATCTGTTACCGTTGACTTAATCTTAATTTCATTCTTTCTCCGACACCTAACATCTCTTCATATTATATTGCCTTTCCCCCTCTTGTCCAGCCCCACAATTCATCATCTATCCTTTCCATTGTCCCTATTTCTATCTAGTCTCTTTCCCTTCTATATTTTTATCTCCCATAACTTTTCCCTCACTGATTGCACTATAAACATGGATTGTACTTACCAACGCCACACACAGCTTCTGTTTTACTTTGCCCACAGTAACAGCCTAGCATAAAACAAGCACGAGAAAATCGAATAATTTTTGTAGTAAAATGAAAAACCTCACAGTTATTATAAACATTGTACATATATTATACTGTCCTTATGAATGTGGGTGATTGAACATATTCATTGTCAATGTATATGTTATACAATGTGCATACATTTACTGAATCATGACCACGTGCATAAAAAGAGCTGAGATGCAGTTGTTAGCGCGTTAGGTCCGTATGGTCTGGCCATATGCAACAATATATCAAGAATTGGTTTATCTGCGTGGCAAGTCATAGAGTAATGTCCATATCGAGGTACAGACAAGAAGATAATGGTCAGAACAGTTAGACATGCTTTCCATTTGCATTCACCTTTATAAAATAACATGGATATAATGCGTGTTCTGATTGGTCGAAACCTGTGTTTGGATCAGGCCATTGGATCAGGCCATCCAAACACGGAAATTTAAAGTGAAAGTTTTTTAAAGTGAAATTTTAACACGGAAAGTTGTTATTTTATAAGACAATTACTTTATGGTTTCCGTGCCTGATCCAAACACTTGGGAATGTTGCTCGAGTTAAGAAAACGGCGCAAAATCACTCGCCTACGGCTCGTACGGAAACCATAAAGTAATTGTATAATACTGTATAGGATACTTACTTTGTTCTTGTATTACTGCGCATGGCTCACAACTACCTAGATAAAAGCCAAATGAAAATGTAACAACCAAATATAACTGCGCAGTGTACATGTGCTTACAACTCACTGCAAGTGCAATAGCAATAGCAATTGCGCGGTGTTCGTAACTGCTACTTTATATGTGACCAGACATGTAACTGTTTCAGTCACTGCTATCTTAAAGGCACAGTACAACCTTTTGAATGATGGTTTTTAAAGGAGCATTACAACCCTTTTAATTGAAGAAACTAACTAGGAAAATCAATTAAGCATAATTCAACATCAGTGAACTCAATGTTTTTAACATTAAGAATGTTAAAAAATGTTAAAAACATTGAGATCACTAATCTTGAATTATGTGCTTAATTGATTTTCCTAATTAGTTTTTTCAATTAAAAGGGTTGTAAAGGGGCGCAATGCCTTAAAACTCATGCATCATTCAAAAGACTCAACTGTGCCTCTAAAAGTAGCCTATATAACTGAAAATGTGATTGAAACAATGAAACTGCAACTATAATTCTATAAATCCCACACTATAACGGTAACCTAATTGTGATAGTTATCATGACAGGTACAGTTACAATTACGTTTATTACTGTCTCTTGTGAAGGACTCGTTGCATCTACTGACCTGCATGACATTTCTCCTGACACAAGTGAACAGCACAATTAAGTTTCTTTCCACATATCAATGAACATGTTAAATCGGAAGAGTTACCACAGCGTACTGAGATACTATTTTTAGTAGATGGTTAAGGAGAATGACACACATTATTTAATGGCAATTAGAAGCCAACAGAAACCCCAAAACATGCCTCGCCAACTTTACGTTTGTTAGAAAGGAATCACACCTGGAACTGCCCGTAGGATTTGTATTGTTTTCTATTATCGCGTTGGGCTTAAACAAGCGGCATAACTACAACAACAACAACTTTACCAGCCTTGCAAATTAGTGCCGGTGATCGGACATTGTCAGGCCAAATATCACCTTTTGTCCGACAAAATCTTGTTATGACCGGACATGTGACCGAGCGATTTAAGCTAGCCCATTTCTAGCAGCACTAGGTCATAACATTTTTAACATAGATCTAAAATGCTTTGGTTATCCACCTCCGCAAACATTTTTATGGGTTTAGCCTGCGAATGGGGAGGAGGCTATGCCTTAGTATATATGGTAGAAATTAAATCTGACTGGAGAAATTTTAAGAGTTAAGTATAACCTAAACGGTTTATATTCCGGTATCTTCGGAACATGGTGTCCGGAAAAGCGAGTTTCCTCTTCCTTCAACGCCTGCATGTGGTCTACGCGTTTGAGGGCATTTCTGAAATTCGGAACAGAGAATTTGCTGATTAACTGATGGAGGTACAATATCGCCACCAGCTCGGACAGAACCTGCTTGGCCGAACCTAAGCTGGGACCTGCTTTCCGAGAAAACAGTCGGTGGTACTTTCAGTGATGTCATGATGCACACTTCCTCAGCCAACAACCGTACCCAAGTCCCTTCACCATCAGATCAACTTAGATACATTCTTGAGAACAACATTGTTTAGGGATAAGTTCAAAAGGATACGTTGTTTTGCCACAGCAGCATTTTTTGGTTATTGTTACTGGGCAACTTGGACATGGGCCAGGATGACACAACCTTAAAAAAATTCAAGAAATTCAATTAACCACATTCGTTCAATTCGCTTCTGACTCGTACCCACATCAACATTCCCATGGGCCTTTGTGTCCTATTGTTCCAACCCGCAAGCGCTTTCCTTGCAGGCTTTCATGGAAGGTTTTACCAACTCGCAATGTCATGACCTTAATTTTTTCTGAGAACATATGAGGGACAGTGGTAGAGTCAGAATTCGCTTTCTAATGGAGGAGGTGAGGCAGGTTAAAATATGAAAAACCTTTTTCGCGTTTCGGCCAAAATTATATATGCTTTCATGTTTAACCAGCTGTTTTTTCACGCGTTTGGCTACGATTGTATGCGTTCATGTTCAACAAACGTGGGGGTGCAATGTAAATATTCTACAACTAAAGGGTACACGGAGACTGCATGCCTCCGCCAACGAATGAGCTCATTACGAATTCAGTTTACTCAGTCCAGAAAAGCAAGGCAAACTTTTGCTAATTTCTCACTCAATTTTCACCCAAATTTAACCAAAACTGAATCAAGTTGTCCTTGGGCAATGGTAATTATTCTTCCCACAAATTTCGGTATTAACACGTTTGATAGTTTTCGAGCAATGGTGCTGACAGACAAACACACACAGACCGACGTGAGTGAAGTCGTAATCTCCTAGTGGAGGTAATATATAAACTATCGTGGTTTGTGTCTGAACACCTGAAGTATCACCTCGCGACCAAGGGTCTCTATTTAATATTTTAAATGTCTACCAGTCTGGCATTTGATAAAAGTATACATATGACAACCTGCAGTTTTATGAGTTTCCACTGCGCATCCAAATGACGCGTTGTGCGCCGGGATAAACTGCAGTTGAACTATAACAAACTGAGACTAGTCCAGTCAAATCACTATAAGTACATGGTCCTGATCAAAGTAATCGCAATAGATTTTTTTCAGTGATAAAGTGTGCGAAAATGTGTTCTGATTAACATATTAAAAATCCAAAAAAATTCCTTCGGTGGAACATGGTGAAAATCAAGTTTTTCTTACTTCTACCTATAGAAAACCATTGCGGACAAAATGTTGAAATTATTTTTTTGCAAATATAACATGCATCATTAGAAAGCTTAGACAAAACTAAAATATAGATCATTAAACGGTTACCTTGCTTTCGCCTATCCAGCCGAAGTTATACAAGATTTAAAATGCCATAAATTTGTATTTTGTGCAAATTTTGCGCTATTTTTCCAACTTTGAGCTAGAATAACGACAAACTGACCAGTAAATTGAATATAACGCCATAACGGTTTAATTGACCTTAATATAGTTTTGTTTAAGCTTTCCAATAATGTAGGTTACATTTGCCTAAAAATGATTTCAAAATTTGAACATTCTGTCCACAATGGTTTTCTACAGGTAAAAGTAAGAAAAACTTGATTTTCACCATGTTCCACCGAAAGGATTTTTTTGGATTTTTAGTATGTTAATCAGGACACTTTTCCTCACATTTTACCACTGAGAAAAATTCTATTGCAATTTCTTTTACCTCTGGTCACAGATTGACTGGACTAGACTGCAAGAATTATAGTATATGCATATCGAAGTGTTCAACTGTTCAATCATCATTTGAATATACAAAAAGTTGCTCAAAGAACAGTTAGTATCCGTACGGCTGATTCACTTTAAATACAAAATGTGTTCCCAAAAAGTGTACTTTTCTTTGTTTATGCTATTACAAAAAATATTCAATGCACAGTTCTATTGTGGCTATAAGTGAAACACAAATAACGATTGAACAGTCGAATACTTTGATGTGCATATTCTGATTCTTCCAAATAATGATATATATAATGATATATATATATATATATATATATATATATATATATATATATATATATATATATATATATATATATATATATATATATATATATATATATATATATAGCTCGTCAATTTCCGTGTGTGTGCCGAAATTTCGTATTTTGATTCGATTTAAAGACTAATTTTATGAACTGAAAACTTGATTAGCGATATACGATCCGTTAGAAAAGACTGGACTTAGTTGGAAAAAATGGTATAAAAACTGTTTACGACCTTCAGAGCTATTGGGCGTCAATGGCCGGCGCCATCTTGGCTTCACTTTTCTGATACGCCGAATGACCGAAGTTCCAGATATCTATAGAACTCACTGGTTATCGTTCAACTGCAATGTATGTTAGACTAATTTTTGATTTAGCCAAAAAAAAAGTAAATTCCCGTAAAGAACTTATTAAAATCAGTAAAATTGCAAAATTTGGTTACGAAATGTTGTAAAATACAGAAAATATAGCCTTGCGAAGTTTGCATGTTTTCAGTATGTTTGTATTACGTGCGGAAATTGTTACCATTTTTGAGCCGAAAATGGTAACAATTTCCGCACGTAATACACAAATACACTGAAAATATTCAAACTTCGCAAGGTTATATTTTCTGTATTTTACAACATTTCGGAACCAAATTTTGCAATTTTACTAATTTCATTATGTTCTTTTTAACTGTTGTGTTTTATTCCCTTCTCTTTACTTAGATTAAAAGTTAGTCTAACATGCAAGTTGTTCATTGGCTTACTCATATTGCGCATATCATATATACATACTGGTTACAAGGGTGGGCACAATTCTTTGCAATTCGTTTCTTAAAACAAAGCTCTCCACAACCTGAAAACAATGTAAACAAGGATTGCTTTACTAGTGGGATGTGGGCGAGGGGGGGGAAGGACTGACACCCACTGGGAGTATCCAAGGTTAGTAAAAGTGAGAATTCTCATTAGAGTATTACTTTATTGAAACTGGGCCCACTTGTCTAAACAACAATCCAGCAACAACACTAATTTAGGAGCGCAGAATTATACCTAATCAGGACACTTACTGTGAGGTGTGATACCGTCTTGAGGATACCATTTTGGTTCTTCAACCTTTCCTAAATAGGAAAAAGTTAATGAGAACTATTTAATTAAAATTACGTCATAGTTCATAATTATCATGATTAGTATATAGAATTTGGTTTAGCCATGGGCCAATATAAAAAATATTGACACTCTTTCGGAAGAGAGGAACAAAGATGAAACCCTGGATAGGAGGTTGCATAATTAGGAAAAATGAAAAAATTGAAGAACATTCCACAGAGTTATATTTAGAACACCGAATCTCGATCGTGGGCCACACATTTTTGCTTTGACAATCATGGAACGAACTACAACAGGCATGTAATGTGTATATTATATGGCTGCCATGTTAGATCGACTTACCACAGAAACATCTGTAAGCGTTTGGAACACTATGTTCAACAAATTGACAAGCAGGACATCTCCAGCCACAACTCTTTCCTTGATCGTCTAAATTCATTACAAAACAGATACTAACATAAATCAATGTTTACCGAGGTTCTGTGATTGGTTGGTTATAACTACGAAATACAATAAACTATAAAATATATTATACAAATAATGAATGTTTATGAGTGCAATGGTAAGAATATTTTCATGAGGTGAAAGATGGAATGTTCCATTCAACGAGGCGACAGCCGAGTTGAATGGAACATTCCATCTTTCACCGAATGAAAATATTCTTACCATTGCACGAAGAAACATTCATTATTTGTTTTATATAATACCAAAATAGACTAATAGATTCGTATGAGAAGCATTTTGAGGGATGCGATTTATCGAAAACACAAAGAGTGCAATTGTACTATACGTTTTATTCCATTGCACTCGCAGAGAGTGCAATGGAACGTGTTCCATTGCACTCTTGGGAAATGGAATTTTCTATTCAATATCACGTGACCATAAACAGCCAATTAAACGATCAGAATTCAATAAGGTATTATATAAATTCTGATCACTTTTGTTTACAGCAGCCTGTCACACAGTATGTTCACTGCATAAACTTTGTATTTACTGGAATAATCACAAATCATCTCAACTTTCTATTATTTACATATGGTTAAAATAAAAGTCCTATCCTCTCGGTGGACGATATTTTCACATGTGAAATTCATCGTATCAGCTTTTTGATTGGTTGGACGATATCTCACATGTGGTAAACTACAGTATATCTTATCAGCGTTTTGATTGGCTATAGTGTTTCCCGCGCTCATACAGTTATTGTAAATATGGCGCCCGGGTTAAACAAAGTCGCTGAAGTGAGCGTTCTTATTCCATTTCCCTATATTATCATAAAAAGAACATTCAACGCTAAAACTGGGTTGGAATAGATTGGATTGCTTAGATTGGAATAACCCTTGCGCAAACCTTAATTATCCTAATCCTAACCCAAACTCTATAGTCCTTGTAACGTAATTTCTGGACAATTGTATGGAATTACCCCTTCTGGGGAGAAATCCACGTGATCATATGCATGAAAACATTCACTGCTGAAAAATTGATAAAATTCAAAGACTCCGGAACAGTGTCCCTTTTCTGAACAGACACCAAGAGCAAAGCTGCGTGGCAAGAGGCATGCATGTATACTCAACAGAAGCTAGCGAGATATTTTTTCTGACAGGGTTGGCCATTCTCATGCTTATAAATATTGTTAATCTAAATTGTTACGTTTTTTTTTACGCGCATGATCAGTAACCCTTTTGTGGCTTTTCTATAACAAAAACAGAATGTTTATGCATGATCACGTTGCAGGCGAGGCCAAGAGAACAGACTGTCTACCTGCGGTGGAACACCCGAAAAGCGGGCATAGCGAAGATTACAGAGAGTCTATATATCTGCGGTCGTCTGCAATATATGCTGAAATCGAGTTGAGTAATTGACTCAAACAACTTGAATGGCTCAAGTCGGAAATTTCCTTCGTTTCAAGAAAAAGTACATTCACGGCTTAAAATGCAAAGAGAAAAAACAAAAAAAAATTCTTCTCGCGACAAGAAAACGAACCGGGAACATTCACGCATAAGATCCAGAAACGTAGAGCAGAAATGAAAGCTTTTTATATATTGACGTACAAGCTGCAGTCATTACGTTTCTCCGATAATTATACAGCTGTCCGCCATAAATTATGGCAAGTTTATATTTCAAACAAAACTTTAATTGGTTTCTGGCAAACTAACTCGCATGAGTATTATTTTTTGAAATACTATCAATCATGAAAGACCAGAACGAAGAGTTATATCAAGGTATGGTTAAGCAAGCCACGATAAAAAGACGAAACTCGTGAGAGCACAGAAAAAAAAGCTATATATAATAATCATTTACATAACTCATATAAGTCATCTTTGTTTAGTTTTTTCATCAAGTCTTCTTTGACATTTTGCCGTTGTTTATATATTTTATAATTAGAATATAATCAGTATGTCTAGTGAAAATTTGTAATGAATAAACCATTATTCTTAAATTAATAGAAGAATATTACTTATTAGTTATTAGTTATTAAACGTATTTCGTTCAAAATAAAATAAAATAAAATAAAATAAAATATCTCCTGCTCATCATTTAAAATTATAGCATGATCCTTTTAGTTTCTTTAGTTTCTTGTTTTTCCTGTTATCTTACATGATTCCAAACTGGCAAAGCCTGCTTCCCCATCTGCTGTTCAAAATATTATATAACCATCAATCTTTTTTTTTCTCCACAACAGTTTAAAACTCTTAAACAACTTTTTATCTAAAGCTCCATAAACGAATGGGTTGATGGCTGACACTCCCAAGAAGTATATGACATTAAACCGATCATAATAGGTACCATTCAGATCGACCGCACCAAAAATGTAAAGGATATACGCAATCTGCTGAGGAGATCCAGCCGCCAAAAAACAAAGAAAGATGACAAAACTTATCACAAAGGTTCGAGCGTTTCTATGATGAGCCAGTCGTTGAAACAACCAACGTTCTGTTTCCTCCTCCACAAATGCAGTCATGGATTTTATCTTTTTACTATGTTTGATAAGTTCCCTGCAAATTTTGCAATATATCATTCCAAGAACCACGACTGGGATAAAGAACTGAACTGATGAACGAGAGACTGTGTAAGTAATGTCCAACGTTTCGGATGGCCATGCTGGTAAGCATTTATCAGGCGGTATGAAATCCAAAACAAACACGGCTGGAATTTCACATAGAACACCTAACGCGTATACAGTGGCAGAAGCTAAGTGTAATTTCCATCGAGTTACTCCAGGTCGGAATGGGTAAAAAACAGCGCGATAGCGAAGTAGTGACATGAAGACCATAAAAAGTACTCCCGCCAAGAAAAAAGCCCCACCAGGAAAAGACAACGTACAAAGCACAGCTGAAGTTATCCAATGTCTCCTGGTTAAATTTCCGTAGCTATGTCAATATTCAAAAATAGGTACGCTAAGCGTACATGTATCTGCTCATGGTGATGCACTGTTGCCAAGTAGCTTGTAAAAATATTAAGAGACTGGTGTAAATTTAATGAACATATTTTCTATAAACATCACAAATATATATTATAGACATTATACACAGTTAAATGAGGTTAGATTTATTGTATGTCAGATGAAAAAAAAATAAAATGGCTGATATATATTCATTTTGCAGAAACTAATTCCGGCCATAACTTCACAAAGATGATATTCAGTTTTATGATGTTCTTGTACATGTTGGGTTCCAAATCTCCTTGACAGTTCACAATAAACTTTAGCAGGCATGCGATAAATGCATAGATGTTGTCAGGATAACAGGTGTTGCCAATATACATTAGAATGCTGTTTTTAATCCAAGTGAGTATATATTGTACATTTTAAGACCTGGCCAGGAACGACTACGAAAAATGCAGCAGAAAGTCCTCTGGTAGGAATTAAACCTATGGCCCTGCGATTTCCGTGCAGCTCTCTAACCAACTGAGCTACAAAGGCCAGCTGTTGAGCTGTGACCGTAAATTCATGTATATATAGGTAATCGGGTGTGCGGGTTGTGATAAGGTGGACTTCAGTGATAAGGTGGACTTCAATGATATGTAAATTCACAAATTTCCCTTTGTTTCACCCTTCAGTAAACCGCCATTTTGAAAGTATTATCATTACGTCATTTCATCTATACGCTGTCACTGATTGGCTGTAAGCACGCTTACAAACATCCGGTACGCGCACGATAGCAATATATCTGCATTCGCAGATACAAAAAGGGAATTCGAGCTCATGCACAATTTCTAATACAATAACTTGACAACATTTTGTTACTCAAAATATATCTGTAACATACAGTAGCACTGCTTGCATAAATAAGAGCTATGTGGGTTTATGGGAGTTGAAAGGACTTATCAGGGTTATAGTTTTGGGGGTCTAATACGCGTTGCCCACACAACGCAAAATTCCCATTGGTCGAAATCGATACGCCTGTCAATGAAATATGATACGTAGTAATTATGCTATAAATAGTTTCCCGACTGAATGTTGATTTTATAAATAAACATGACATTAACGATTCCTATTGGATAGATTTAATTGGATATAAGTAATGTTTATGCAAAGGCGCAGCCATATGGGCGTATTTCGTTTCGTGATGTGTTGTCGGCGGTCCCTCCTTTCTCCCGAGGGACTGCTCGCGGTCTATCTACAACATTGTACTGTGTACATGTATTTATAAATAGTTTGAGTATTTTATATATGTATTTTATATAATGTAACACACGCCCCTCGTGGAAACCAGCTAATAGTTAACGGGGCTAGCTAGCGTGTGATATTTAAATAAAGGTTAACTTTTTACTTATAGTGCAAAGTTGATAAAACAAATGCTAAGTAAGCAATAGCCATTGCAACAAGATTGCATGGGTGTATCTTGTGATGATTTATATTTCCCATGCACACGTGGTATACTACAGTATATGTTATCAACGTTTTGATTGGCTATCATTGAACTATAAGTAAACTGGAATGCTAACTCAAAGGGAAGCCGTGCTTTGTAGGTAGTGCCAGTCCCTTTTTGCAAATTTGTTTTGAAAAATACTCTTTTTATCATAGACGGATTTTCATATTTTTTACTGGGGTGGTGCCAGAAATTTTAGGGGGGTGAGCCGCGAGCAGATGACTGAAGCAACACAAAGTGTCACCAAACCCCAGTAAGGTCTATATTCTAGGGGTGGAGCACTAGAGTCGCGAGTGGGAGTCTAGAGAGCAGAAAACAAAGTATCCCTGGAAAAATTTGAAAAATCATGATTTCTAGCTTCGAAAAAATGTTTTTTGAAGTTGTCATATCAATGGATTTGGCCTGTCCGATTGTCTGTTGAGACTTGAGAGAGTTAAATTAAATGAACCTGTAAAAGTGTAAACCCAATAGGCCAATACACAATATGCTTTTACTTTTATAAAATCATTGACATTGTGTCGTTTGAATCCGAGTACAATTTATGATACAACTCCGATGTAAATAATATTTGGGACGTAAAGATTAAATCTAGGCAAGACTATTTCCTAAAAGAATTAAAAACTAAAAATAGTGTTCGTAAAATTTCCAAGCGTTCCTTGCAAGCAAGCTATTTGCATGACAAGGCACTGCAAACTCTATTCAGGGGAGATAATAGAGTTTCAAAACTTTACAATTGGTCTTTTTCTATTTGAGTGTACTCCTACGTTTATTTTGTATCATCAACACTCTGCACGTTGGAGTGGACTATTTAACTATTTTTTATTATGCCGAATATTGGGGGGGGGGGGGGGAAATTTTTGGAGGGTGAACATTTTGTTTGGGGGTTATAGCTAATACTGGGGACAGCACCCACCGAAAATGCGATGACAAAAATAACATCACTTGAAAAAGTCAATTTATTCATGTTTTAGAAGGAATAAAACAAGGACTATAAAAGCTCAGGATAAATAACAATACCTGGGGTTTACTACAAACTAAGTTTTGGGACTGTCAAAATGTGTTATAGTATATTTTTTTCGAGTTGAAAAGCGAGGTTTCCTTCGGCACGTCCAAACTTTCGTCATTTTTTTCAAAATACAAAAGCAAAACTCCTCACTTTTTGCTGCAGAGAGATGTAAAACAGTCCGAACTAATTGGAAAACCAGGTTCAAATCCCAATCATTGTAGTATTCCCTTGGAAAAAGTTTTTTTTCTTCAAATTTTTGCTCAAAAACAAACTTTTGACCTTAGTCCTTTTGAAAGTCCTTAGTCCTTTTACCTCGAAACTATCCTCAGTCCTTCTGAAAGCTGGTTTCCCGCGCGCCGGCGTCAACGAATCATATAGGCCTTCATCATAGGAGTTAGCCTTCCAGTTTACTTATAGTTCAATGTTGGCTATAGGGTTTCCCGCGCTCATACAGTATAATTGTAAATATGGCCACCCGGTTTAAGCAAAGTCGCTGAAGTGAGTTTTTTTTGCATTTCCCTATATTTATATCGTAAAAAGAACATTCAACGCTAAAACCGAGTTCATAGAATAAGCCTCTTTGATTGGAATTCCAGCACGAAAATTGAGAAACCGCCAAAAATATATTTTTGAGGTACTTTGTTTCCGCGTTGTTCGCTGTGAGTCAGTCAAATATCACCTTTGTACTTATATATTAAACAAATTACTTCATTACTTCATGATTTTTATTGTCTACTCTCTGCGAAGGATCGCTACACATGCACCACTCGTTCGCTCAGCTCACTCGTTCGTTTAGCAATCCGTAAATATAAGAATAGTACTTAATACTAGACTCAAGCACTCACCAACCATGAAGTAATTATTTTGTCTTAACCCTTGCACTAACCTTAATAATAATAATCCTAACCCTAACCCTAACCCAAACTCTATGGTCCTTGTAACGTAATTTCTGGACAATTGTATGGAATTACCCCATCTGGGGAGAAATCCACGTGATCATGTATGAAAACATTCACTGCTGAAAAATTAATAAAATTCAAAGTCTCAGGAACAGTGTCCCTTTTCTGAAAAGACAACGAGACCAAAGCTGCGTGACAAAAACCATGTACTCATGCAACAGAAGCTAGCGAGATATTTTCCTGACACGGTTGGCCATTCTCATGCTTATAATTAATATTATTTTTTATTAATTTTGTTAGTCTAAATTGTCACGTTATTTTTTGACGTGCAGTAACCCCTTTGTGGCTTTTCTATAACAAAAACAGAACGATGTTTATGATCACGTTGCAGGCGAGGCGAGGAGATCAGACTGTCTACCTGCGGTGGAACACCCAAAAAGCGGGCATGGCGAAGATTACAGAGAGTCTACCTGCATGCCGTCGTCTGCAATACAGGCTGAAGTCGAGCCGAGTAATTGACTTAAACAACTTGAACGCCTCAAGTCGAAAATTTCGTTTGTTTTTCAGCTCTGTATGAAAAATATAAATAATTACTCGCTGGGGCACCCTGTGCCCCAGACGAGTATAGGTTTCGGCTCACATTTGTGGTGGATCTCCAATCGTCGATAGCCACAAAATAGAATATTAATGAGCTGCCTAATTTCCCCCCAATTATCCATAAGGCTCCCGTCAATTTTACCCAAATTATTCATAAATAGCCCTCCATTTTGAGGAAAATTCGGGAAAATTGAACAATTTTACAAGGAATTTCGCATGGAAACAGCAACCTTCGCAAATCGCAAGTTTACAAAAGTTTATACGTTTGACTGCGCTGTTTTATATTTTGAGAAGAAAGCAACACCGTTCGATTCAGCATAAGAAATTGTACTTACGAATGTCAAGTGTATTACTAAATACCCGTATTCTAGCGATTTATGGCCTTTGAAAATGAAGCGAAATTGTATTGTTGAAATATCGCTCGCAGTACGTTTGTCCACAGGTTTGTCCTTGTATTTGTAATGCCTAATGGCGCAATAGGGATAAAAATACCACCGTTCGATTCAGCGTAAGAAATTGTACTTACGGATGTCAAATGTGTTACTAAGCACCAGTATTGTAGCGATTTATGGCCTTTGAAAATGAAGCGAAATTGTATTGTTGAAAAATCGCTCGCAGTGCGTTTCATAGTGTTTTGTAATGCCTAATGGCCCAATCAATAAGGATAAAAATACCACCGTTCGATACAGCGTTAGAAATTGTACTAATTACGAATGTCAAGTGTATTACTAAACAACAGTGTTCTAGCGATTTATGGCCTTTGTCTTTGAAAGCCAAGCGAAATTGTAATGTTGCCAATCGCTCAATATTATTAAACTAATTATAAAAAAATGCAGTACGTTTGACCCTTGATAACTTTGGCATCATTGGTTTTCTCTTTTTCGGCCTTATACCAGTGGTTCGTCTCACTCCTCGCTTCATTTTGATAGTATTTTGAGCCCAAAAATATTTTATTTTGAACGTTTTAAAGCGCGGTTTAATCCTAGACCAACTAGCGGCTGACAGTTTTGAAGAATGTAGCGTACTAAATATAACTTTACTTGTAGGGCCTTCCGCATTTTAGTACTGTGTTATTAATTAGCCTTTCACGCTCGTATTCGACTTTTCCGCTTAGCTCGGGGAAAACCTTAAATTTGTTTCTGGCAACCTAAGGAATATATATTTTTTAGATACAATCAATCATCAATTAAATGAAGAGTTATAATTATAAAGGAACAGTTATAAGCAAGTTACGTCGAAACGAAACTCGTGAGAGCAGAGAAAAAAGAAAAACCGTCAAGGAGTGAAAAAGCTATATTGTCAATTTACATACGTCAAATTACTTGTTTAGTTTTTTCGTCAAGTCTTCTTTGACATTTTACCGTTGTTTATATATACATATTATAATTAGGCTACAATATGTTCAGTCACTCCGTTCTCATCCTATACTACCCAAACACTGTAGCAACAAAATACAACAATATTATATATATCCTGCTCATCATTTAAAATTAGAGCAACATGCTATAGTTTTTAGTTTCTTCGCATTGCATGGCTATAGAAAACTGTTTTTCCTGTTATCTTACATGATTCCAAACTGTCCAAACTGGCAAAGCCTGCTTCTCCATCAGCTGTTCAAAATATTATATAACCATCGATCTTTTTTTTCTCCAGAACAGTTTAAAACTCGAAAACAACTTTTTATCTAAAGCTCCATAGATAAATGGGTTGATGGCTGACACTCCCAAGAAGTATACGACAGTAAACCAATCATAATAGGTACCATTCAGATCCACCACACCAAAAACGTAAAGGATATACGCAATCTGCTGAGGAGATCCAGCCACAAAAAAACAAAGAAAGATGACAAAACTTATCACAAAGGTTCGAGCGTTTCTATGATGAGCCAGTCTTTGAAACAACCAACGTTCTGTTTCCTCCTCGACAGATGCAGCCATGGATTTTATCTTTTGACTCTGTTTGATAAGTTCCCTGCAAATTTTCCAATATATCATTCCAAGAACCACGACTGGGATAAAGAACTGAACTGATGAACTAGAGACTGTGTGAGAAATGTCCCACGTTTCGGATGGCCATGCTTCGAAGCATTTATCAGGCGGTATGAAATCCAAAACAAACACGGCTGGAATTTCACATAGAACACCCAACGCGTATACAGTGGCAGAAGCTAAGTGTAATTTCCATCGAGTTACTCCAGGTCGGAATGGGTAAAAAACAGCGCGATAGCGAAGTAGTGACATGAAGACCATAAAAAGTACTCCAGCTAAGAAAAAAGCCCCAATAGGAAAAGACAACTTACAAAGCACAGCTGAAGTTATCCAATGTCTCCCGGTTAAATTTATGTAGCTATGTCCGATAATACCGAGTAGGTTCAATAGATCACAGATTGCAAGATGTAATACGAGGTAGTGATGGTTGTTTTCCAGCAAGACCTTTTGACGAAATATAGAGAAGATTACCAAGGCATTTCCAAGAGAACCCAATACGCTAACGAAAATTAAAGCATATCCAATGTGGGGATACTTAGAATACGATACTGCTTCTGTTCCGCTGCTCAACGTTGTATTCATCATGGATAAATTTGAAAAGCTATGATGCTTGGATGTTGATAGTATAGGCCCCAGAGACGAAAATGAGAAAACTTATTTGGTTGCAGCTTGCATACATATATATAAACACAAAAATAGAACATAATTACTAGGAGTTCAAAACATACAGCCCGTTTAGCATATTAAGCATGCATTAGTAGTAAATCCCCCCACTATGGAGTTCAAAGGGATGCCGCCAATACCGCTAATGAAGTCACTTTGCACAGCTAGCACTCTGGCAACGGAAGTAATTAGTATGCAAAATCCGTAACGTCACTATGCTGGCCCTAACCCTAACCTTGGGCCAACTGTGACAGGTTGCGCGACCAATTAACCCGGGCAAGCCTGGTCCAACTGTGACAGGTAGCGCAACCAAATACACATGTATTTTGATTGATTTTTCGGGTGATTAAAACATGCTCTTGCGATAGCTCAGTTGGTAGAGCGGAGGACTGTAGTTCCTTAGGTCGTTGGTTCAAGCCCAGCTCGCAAGATTTAAAAACAGGCGATCTTTTTGGCGGGAAAATGTATATGTAGCTCGGAGCCTAGTTCAAAATAACCGGAAACTTTGAAAGCTTACAACGAAGCATATAGTCTGAATAGCTCGGAGCTTGGCTCGGAGCCGGTCCGTTCCAAGCATAGTCTTTAGTTGACAACGCTTGGTTCATGTCTACACGGTAAAGTTACTACCTCTTCGACTACGGAAAATGGTACATTTTGATTCTGTGGGTAAAAACTTTTAGAACAGTTGTAATATATTTTGCCATAAAAAAATTAATCAAATGTGCGGTTGCTATATACGTTGTTATGTGTTGTCGGTCATTAGTGACGCTTGGGTGCATGCATATATTAATGTACAACATAGTTGTACTCAGGCGGGCGGGTTGCGCGGATAGGAAAGATCGGGCTTAGTATCCTAGGATATCAATATCTTAGGATATCAATATCTTAGGATATCATACAGTATCCTAGGATATCATACAATATCTTAGGATATCAATATCTTAGGCCCGGTTTAGACGCCGTGCTTTTCATGAGCCGAACTTAATACAATGAATTAAGCACATGAGAAGCACGGCGTCTAAATCAATTAAGCACTGCACTTAATATTAAGCACGGCTAAATTAAAAAGTTCGCCTGGTTCAGGCGTGCTACACGGCTGAAGCACATGTTGATTTATACTGCCGTGCTTTACATGAGCCGTACCAAATGCATAAATTATGATAATATAGAAGATTTATAGTACGCGAGCGTTGATTGGTCGAGAAGCGTGTTTCTACACGGGAAATTTCCCGCCTAAACTTACAATCGTAAGCAAAACAATTTTAATGGGCCTTATCGGCAAATTTCGCGGTAGAATTTCCCTTTCTTTTCTTTATATACGTCAATTTGTAGCAAAGGATACATACACCTTTCGTTATATTCTTTGCATGAAAGTTGCGAAATTAAGGCTTATCTTGCAGTGTAATTAATGGAGCAAAGGTCGGCATCATTACGTAATGCGAATTTGTAAATATATCGAGTCTACTACAAATCTTTTTTTAGTTATATTATGAAATAAACTGATATAAAACATTTATTATGTGTAACCCATACAGTTATAGAAACACTTGTAGTAGTTTGAGAGAACTCGAATAACGTGGAAAAACGCGAAAAAGCCAGTGGCGTAGCCAGCTCGATAATTGGGGGGGGGGGGGGGGG
>CACRXK020006175.1:0-25893 GCA_902702795.2 Paramuricea clavata | reverse complement strand
CGTTTGGCGTATAAATTTCATGCTTGAACTGCTACGAGGGCTTGTAGTCGTTAAAGCATGAAATTTATACGCCAAACGTCAACTTCAAACGCCAAATCTTAATTTACTGCTTTGGTGAATGGCATGACTAGTGGTTAATTTGCTTTCTTAAATCATTGCTAAAGAGCACAAGTTTAATAAGTTTAACATATTTCAAAACTGGTGTAAAAGCTATAATAATAGAGTTGTAAAATCAAAAACTTCGCTAGCGGTTTGACGTTTGCCGTAAACGTCAATCTTAAGGTGTCTATTTTAGCTAGCCGGCTTCGCTGCTTCGCCACAGATCAAAGCCGGTCGTGTTCACAACTGGATTAACACTAACCCTCGGTTAAAATTTACCCTGCTATTGTATTTTATGTATTTTGCATGTTTGTTTATTTTAAGGCTTTAGAACAATCGGCCCCAGATATAGACATGTAATTAAGCTTAAAAAAAATAATACATACACAGAATGTAAAGTGTATGGAATTAAATGTCGCGATCGACCTACTTAGACGGTGGTATCTGTGATTACGTTGGCCAGCTACATTGCGTAATGAACAATAGACAACTTGCATGTTAGACTAATTTTTTATCTAACAATTTTTGAGCCGAAAATGGTAACAATTTCCGCACGTAGTACAAACATATACAAAATGTAATACCGGCCAGTGGAATTTTAGTATCTTATTCTTACCGTGGTTGATACGCGTGCTCAGCGTCGAGATCGATTTCGGTATGATAAGCCAACTCGATATAAGGGATAACATCGCAAATATCATCGAATGACATATCGCCACCACTACGTAACTGATGTAGAATCTGTTGCATCCATGTTGTGCCGCATTTTCGTGGAGTCACGACGAACACGTCGTCTGAACGAGGTTTAAAACTTAAACCACGACTTACTCCTTCTTCTGTTGTGTGGACAGATAATCTCTGCATCATGAGCTGCATCCCTGCACTACTTACATCAGCAGGAGTCTCAAAAAACATTCTCAGGAAAATTACCGCGAAACTCGATGCAAGCTGAGTCTGAGAGGTTAAATGTTATTATTATATATCAATAGTCAAAGTCGCATTTTTCTAGTGTTTTATTGGTTGAAAGCATATCACGTGAGAGTGACGAAATTAGGCTGTCTCCCTCGCAACAGCGCGAGAGGGAGATAATACGTTATCCACCGGCGAATAACAAAAAAAATCACGTGCGCCATCACGTGAAGGTGCGACCTTTGGACATGCCTAGCACGTAATTAAAACTTTCGCTTTAAGTAACTGCTGCAGTGTAGCCAGTGTTTAATATAACGTTTTAAACAATAAAATATTTCTTGTATTTACGTTCATTTGTTCTTTAATTTGTTGTTTCTTTGACTATTGATATATAATAAAACACTTATTTACTGAGACCTCGGGAAAGCAGTGTGTTTTGTGGACCCTCGACCGTCGATGTTTCCCTCGGCTTCGCCTCGGGAAACATCGACGGTCTCGGGTCCACAAAACACACTGTTTCCCTCGGTCTCAGTAAATAAGTGATAATTATTGGCACAATCAATGGAAGTTAACAGATAATTAAGAGGGTAATTTGAATATGTAGATTATTTAATACATGAATATATTAGGTAAAAACAACGTGTCGAAAAGTGCCTAGAAAACGATTTTCATTTCCCATGTCTTGGAACTGAAATATTTTTACGGGAGCTAACACTTTTGAACAAGCTGAGTTCAAATCCGAAAAGTTCCCGCTCTATAGACCTGCAGTTTTCTCACAAACTGCAATTTTATCTTCACTAATTTCACGACAGATTTTTTCATTGCTCAACGACACGGATCAATGATGACATACGATTATGTCACTCAAAAGGACCAATTTCTATTAACCAGTCTTCCTTTTAACACAAGACCGGTTTTGCTGGAATCATTTTGAGTTATGTAATATTATGCGTGTTGGACATAAATAACATATCTTGTCTACAACTTTGGGAAGGTACAAATAAAGCTTTCTAAATTCCTCAGTTCTGGGTCTATCTCTACAAAATTACAAGGAAGTTAATGCTAAGTCTTTTGGCTATGTCTCAGGGCTGAGAAATAATTCCTTACGTACATGCGATCAAAATGTTTTATACAATGATGTAAAACGGTAATGTTATGTAATGGATCAGCATTTAAATTTCCAACACAGTTTTTGAGACGTAATTCAAGAGGTAATATATCATTGCATTTGAACTATTATATCAGTTGGTGTTATTCTGTGCGATTAGTGAGTATTATTGGAAAGAGGGTTTTCATCAAATCACCAAATAAACAGCTCATGAACACATTTCTCCACTTCGTCGTAAGTTTACAGAGCAGATTTTATACTTTGGCACTGATCTTTGTCTTTGATGTGAACATTTATTATTCCAGTTTAAGATTATTTAAGAGTGATCCTGTTGAAAGTCTTTTACCAGCAACCCATCGACAACATTTCATTTTAGTGTTGTCTTTGTCGTTCCGTTGGATTCGCGTTACTTTTGTTTTAAATACCTTGGTCGCGTTAAAAAAGTTATTTCTCAGCCCAGAGACATAGCCAAAAGACTTAGCATTAACGTCCTTGTGATTTTATAGAGATAGAGCCAGAACTGAGGATTTTAGAAAGCTTTATCTGCACCTTCCCAAAGTTGTAGACAAGTTATGTGGTTTACGTCCAACACGCATAATATTACATAACTGAATGATTCGAGCAAAAGTGACATAATCATTGAGTGACATAATCGTTTGTCGTCATCGATCCGTGTCGTTGAACAATGAAAAAAGTAGTTGTGAAATTAGTGAAGATAAAATTGCAGTTTGTGAGAAAACTGCCGGTCTACGGAGTGGAAACTTTTCGGATTTGAACTAAGCGTGTTCGAAAGTGTCAGTTTCCCGTAAAAATATTTCAGTTCCAAGACATGGGAAATGAAAGTAAACGATATTGGGACGCCGCAAACGGCCTATCATTCTTTTAGTGCTTTTCTCGAAGTTAGTTTCAGTGTAATTCGTTGCAAATTTCACAAAGAAAATGACTGAACAATCCAACTCGCCACCTACCACTGACATCCACGAGCATTCCTGTGGTTTCAATCAGTACTCCTTCAGCGTTTAACCCAGCTGTTATTTCCTCGGCAGTTTCGGGGTTGTTATCGGCTGCATCGAGTTCGCTAGTTTCGTCCGCCATTCGCACTATTCGCCGTCTGTCTTCCTCATCAGTCTCGAGTCCACTTTCCTTTCCTCAGTATGTCTTGGCACCACCTACGAGCCCATTTACTCTACGTTTACCGGGCTTATCGGCTACATCAGCTCAGCAATGTGGCCATCCGTCGGCATCTTCGCAATGAGTCGCATTAATTCGCATTATAAGTATGTATACATATGTATGTATATTCATGTTATATTCGCAGCATGTCGGTTTTCGCAGTGATCGCTATTCGCATGCCTTCGTTCTTCGCAATGATTCGCATTAAGTCGCATTTATAGTATAATTACATAGGTGATTGTTGAAAATTCTTCACGCTGATTGGTTGCCGTTGAGAACGCGTGTGTCCAGTTGCAGCGCTTCAATATTATCTGGCGGTACGCGGCACAACACCCAGCCTACGTAGCAGTCGCTTTATTTTATCCAAGGTTTTAAGGATTTTTGAATAAATGGCGGGTTAGAAAAACGGGCGAAGGAAAAATAAAGCGCCTGCAACTGTCTTTAATAAAATTAATTTCGCCCACACGCCAAACCAACCAACCATTCAGACACGAGCCGCAAGTATGAAGCGAAGGTATCACCAATGGTTACCTTTCTCCAACCCTTATAACTGGTTGGAGGTATATTTGGAGGAGGCACCATTGGTTGACTAAGGTTTCTAGGAATTATTATCCTTGATGATGTTGCCTGCTTAAGGCGCATCTTAACTAGCCACCGATTCCATCCCTATCGGGGACAGCGGGCAAACATAATTTAGTATGGTAATATCTGGTAACATTAATCGCTAGATAGAAAGGGATGTTACCTAACGGCCACATCAGATGATTAATATATCGTATGAGATGTTAATATAATGTTTATACTTACGACATTCGTCGCGTACCGATGGATCACAAGACAGTAGTAGTATTGATTACGAGATTAAACTATGCAATAATTTAATTAAATTGAAACTAGAAGTTACTATGCAAGTAAAGATACTAAAACTGTCTGTACCAGTGTGGGTAGTACCAATGTGAAACTGCTGTGCTGAGTGGTTATATTACTACCTGAAATAAACAAGCAGAAACTCGACGTTTCGAGCGAAGGCCCTTTGTCAAGTGTTAGTAGCAGGCATCGGGGAAAATGCACGGGCTTTTATACCAAGAGTATGAAAGCATCACGTGACAAAAAATAAACCAATTAGATGGATTTAATCATAACAAAGTGTAAACAAAATATGTAAATCGCATTACAGAATATAATGTAAAACAAAAAATATAAAGGAAGCTAAGACAATTAATATAAAAATTGATCAAAACAACACACAAATGGGAATAAGGTAAGAAATAAAAGTAATAAATAGATAAATGCTGTCAATGTCTGCTATAGACAGGCAAGGACAGATGGAATTAAACATAGCAAAAGCGTTCATTAATACCAGAAGGGTGCATGAACAGTGCCAAGTTTGGATATGAGGCGCATTTCATGTCGTTTCCGGCTATCGTTGCTTCCAGTAATGGGACAGAGGGCTCGAATTATATTACCATATCCGAAAAACTGTGATTGCCATTAATAAAATGTCTGGCAACAGGTTGGTTAGCATCATTGCCAATACCTGCACGCCGATGCTCACCAAACCTTCTCCTTTAAACATCTTCCAGTTTCCCCAATGTAAAGCATGCCACATCTGCTGCAAGAGATGCAGTAGATGAGATGGGAGGAGGCGCACGTGAAATGGTGCTTGATGTGATGATATTCAGATTTAGGTGCCGAAACAATAGTGGCAGAATCTACAAAATCACAGGTTTTACATGTCGACGACAGGCAAGGAAAAGTGCCTTTCTGTGACGCCGAAGCCTGTGCTAGGGAGCTATGGACTAGGGTTTCACGGATATTTTTGCTTTGTCGAAAAGAGACTGGGCCTTGACCGACTGTGCTCGTAAAATCCCAAACTTAATTAAAAGGGTCTATATTTTTAAATAATTGCCAAATAATACCTCTCAAGAGTCAAGATAAATTTCTTGAAATTTGAACATGAAAAAGTTTTTAATAAATCGTTCGCATCAACATATTTAAAAAAAAACAACTTTACTATAAAACAATAACTGTAACATTCGGTCTCTGTTTCAGATAAGTCGGACGATTCGTCTAGGTGTTCTGATTCGGCCATGCGTCAAATTAATTAGCATTTTGTTTTTATGTTTGAACACATGCACAGGGAACCAAAGTACGTAGTACTAAGTTAAGGGCCATCAATCGCAACACCAACTTCGTTCCCAGGCTCTTTCCTCTAAAGAGCCTGGGAAGAGGTTGCCGCAACACGCGGTCGTAACTTGAGGGGGTCCTGTGGGTAATCATCATGAAATAAACATTAGAGAGTGTTTTTATAATCAAAAATATTGATTTTGGCTTAATTTTGCTAAAATTTGCTAAAAAAATGCTCTTAAAAGCAAATGTTGCTCGAAGTGAAAAAAGTTGCTCCGAAAGCAAAAAGTTGCCGAGCACAATCGGTCAAGGCCTAAAAGAGACTCAGGGGTTATCGGAGAAAATGGAAGATGTTTCAGGGTAGCTTTTCAAAATTTGGAAATTCTTGTTGATGACATTTCTAACTTTGAAATTGAAAGGATGATAATTTAATACTAGCTAGGGGCGAATTTAATACGTTTGCGAAATACATCGACCTAACTAAGAGTAAAAACTCCTGACAGTTAAATTTAAAAATCGGGCGTACGTCGTACGAGGTTCTCGATTTTCGGGGGGGAGGCAGTTTTTATTTAGGACTGTAATGCAATAACCTGAATTCGAAATATTTTCCGATAAATCTGCCTGATTTCCATCATTTCCCCCTGATACTATTTTCCGAATTTCCATGGCTTTTCGCGTACGCTTGGGCACTATATCCACTACAAAACGACTTTTTCAAGCTTTCCAAAATAACCCCTTTGTTTGGTATAATCCATGCAGATTAAATATTAGTATTTATAGCTGCATGAAGTTTCGTTTTGTCGATTGATTATCCGGACAAAATAATAAAATGCGGACGGCGCAAAGAAATGCGTAATAAAATTGTTTAATTGATGAAAGGCGTTTGCCTATTGCTTCGCTAAAGCTACGTTTACACACTGCGATTTGTCGTGTACGATTCGTATTCTGGCGTATGTAATTTATTGCTGACGCCACAATTCCTCTTTATTCAGATTATGGCGAAATTTGAAATGCAACCACTTTACGCGTGCCTATTCGATTACATACGCCAGAATACGAATCGCACACGACAAATCGTAGCGCGTAAACAAAGCTTAAAAAAGTGCGAGAATGACGTCTAAATTTCTAGGTCTTCAATAATTCATTTCGGCTGTCATCCTGCCAGCTGAAAGTCTATGTTCTTGCCAAAACGGTAGAACTCTGTCCGAACTCTGTAATTTGGCTTCCCATAATTATTTTACAATGTTCTGTTGAATAACGTAAATAACGAATTTCAGATTTGATTTCCACTACCACTACCTCACACGGGCTTGGTAGTTACGCATCTGGTTGATTAATTGAAATAATCAGACCCATCTGATTGGTTAATGATGCCTTAAAGGTAGTGATAGCGGTAGTGGAAGTCAAACCTGTATCTCTCTAATTTCAAATATCTTAAATATTATTCATCTGTTCCTTTTTGAATGCACTTCTCAACTCATTGTAATCCTGAAATCCAGTTTGTTTCCCAACGACTTCCAGCCACTGTGCCTGAATAATTTCTTTAGTTTTGTCATCCATCAACTCTCGTCCTTCCGTTGCAGATCCCGTGACAACCTTACTGGCTACAACATCATCAGGTATCCCACAACTTTTATTCCGACAACGTGCGAGACGAACATTTGAAAACTTTCTCTCATTTTTCTTCATAAATTCAAAGGAGCTCATGTTCACAGCCTTCTTAATCCTTTCCTCATCTTGAATTCCTATGAATGCTGCAACCATCCTAACTACACTTTCTAAATCGTCTTTCATATCCTCAAAGAACAGAAATAAAACATTCGAGTCATTCCTGTGTTCCCACCAGCTGAGCAAGTGGACAAAAAAGGACGCAAATATCATCTTCTTTTTTGGTATTCCAAGAGCAAGTAGATAATCCTTTACAAATTCGTCAAGTAAAACTTTCCCTGGTTGAAATAACCAACCCTTGAAGAAGTTGAAGTGACTGTAGAATGCAGCACATGGTTCACGGTAAATAACAATGTATTTTGATGCACCCTTGGGACACGAAGGATACCATGCATGAGTCTTGTAACATCTAACAACGAGAACAAACCATATGATCCTAAATTATACAAGAACGGTTTGTGCCAGTGTAGGTAGCGATGATAACAAGAGAGCTGCGGGTTTCAGAGAGATAATAACTGCCTGAAAAACACAAGCAAAACCTCGACGTTTCGAGCAAAGTTCTGCTTGTATTTTTCAGGTACTTTTATGTATCTCTCTAAAATCCGCAGATGTCTTCCCTAAATTAAACAGTATGCTAAATATAATACATGTACAAGAGGTTCACTATATCAAAACTATAATGTCGATCTTACTGTATCGGCAACGAAAGGGATATAGAACAGCATGCAATTATATTTGGGCAGCGCCGAAAACGAGACCATTTTTAGGATAAATTCCCAAGCAGTTCCGCATTGCAAAAAAATTTAAATACAGTGGGATTTTTCTCCTTTTAATACGGGATACTATATTAAGAAATTAAATAGAAAACATTTTCCGTGTTTCTACACAGTCAGCTATAGAACCACGCGTTGGAGTTTGTGTTTTCCCAATGATTATTTCTCGTTATCCAAATGGCGAGTTTTTCCACGTACGTCATTTCGATTTCTCCCAAACTATTACCAGTGTTTCCATAACTGTATGGAAACACAGGACGGAAAATGTTTTGTCTTGTGCTTCCTTAATTTGGTATGAAAAGTAGTCTTTCAACATAGTTTTTTCGATTACTAGTCCAGCGGAAAAGTAAAAAAATCATGCACTTTGTGAAGAAAGCACCCAATTCACAGGAAGTGTAGACTTTAACATGATAATGAATCTTAGATATGGAGGCATCACCAAAATTGATGCTGACGGCTTAAAATTTACGATTTCTTATATTCTCTTATTAAACTCTATTACTGTTTAAAATTGTGAAATTGCAGATTCACATATAGCAAAAATGACTTGCATGATTAGAAAGCTTACAAAAAACTACATATAAGATTTTTAAACGGCTGATTGATTTTCCAAGCGGTTTTCCAGTTGTTGCTATTTAAAAACTTGATAAATAGGCAAAAATCCCGCCAAAGTCCTGGGCACTAGCCCTAAAACATATTTTCAACCGCTCATAACTCCAGAGGGGTTGGAAAATCAAAGTAACTGCTTATGTCTTAGATGCAGTTTTTTGTAAGCTTTCTAATGACGCATGTCATTTTTGCTATATGTGCTATATGTTATGCTATATTTTATGCTTTTGCTATATTTTAATTCTATAAGAGATTAATAAGAGAATATAAGAAATCGTAAATTTTAAGCCGTCAGCATCAATTTTGGTGATGCCTCCATATCTAAGATTTATTATCATTTAAAGTCTACACTTCCTGTGAATTTGATGCTTTCTTCACAAAGTGCATAATTTTCTCAAATATCTGTGCATATCCGCTGGACTATACAGCGCGTGTAAAAATTGTTTTGTTTACCTTTTAAAAATCAATGCTGCGAGACGGAAACGTTCCCTTGTTTCCATACAGTTATAGAAACACGTTTTTCGACTAATCAACGCTCGCGTACTATAAATGATATATCATCCGACGCTCGGCAGCACACTATTCTTTACGTGCTATGGTTTCTCCAGAGTTCACTCGATCCAGTCTTTCGCACGATCTATGTATTGTCGAGACCCCAATCACAGATTAAGAATATACCAGATGCGTGTCCTCAAATTTCCCTAGATGAACACGTCATGCTCACGCCATGACACTTGCTAGCAAAATGGCGTCCTGAAAAACACGAAATTTTGCACTTTATTGCGGCCTTTTTGGATGGAAATTTTTGGATTTAACAATCAATGTTGAATGTTTAAAGTTGTTGAGAGCAATTAAAGTTGTTGAAAAGGTGTTGAAAGCATTTTTGAAAGTAAGACGTATTACCAAATGACGAATTATCACGCGAGCGACACCTGCTAGGAAAGTGGCGACCGTGGCACAACGTTTTTTACTGAAGTTACACATTTGTACATACTTAAGGACCCAAGCAACATTTATTTTATACGGGACCGAAGCAAAAGGGGACGGGGCACATACTTTTTCCAGCTGCATAGAAGCGGGGCACACAGATTTTTTTCTGCCTTGCAAGGTGATCAAATAACTACAAGTGAGAGGCCAACCCCCTCAGGGGTCGCAGTGTCAGACCTCCCACACATTTCAGCGATTTCGTCTAGCTGAACATGGTAAGCAACTCTACAGCAAGCCACAGTTGTACAAACTTCTTTTAGGGATGTATACTTCCTAAGGGGTCATTTTATTCATTTACACACAAAATCTCCGAAGACTGCAATTATCAGACAAAACATACACCACCTAATATATAGGGGCTGTTTATATGGTGCAAACCAGCCCTGGGGTATACCCAAGCTGGCCCAGTTTTGGCGAGATCCTGCCTTTGTTGTTATTTTCTATTAATTTAAATATCACCTTGTGTATATATGGGTAAGGAGCAGGCCCACCTAAGCAAGATCCTGCCCCTTTAGCCCAAGATCTTGCTAAAACTGGGCCAAAATTTGCCTAAGGAAAAGTGACCTACAGTAGCCCGGGTATCCATACAGGCTCGCCCCCATATAAACATCCCCTTATTACATATCTCAATATATATATATATATATATATATATATATATATATATATATATATATATATATATATATATATATATATATATATATATATATATATATACAGTCTATTAAATTTTCAGGATTTAATTTTGGGCATCCATACACTTGATATATACTAATATTCGGTATATGCTTGTAAACCATGTGGGCCATTTAGGTGGTAAATCCTGAAATATGCCTCATGCCCCTCATGAATCTGGAGTATCATTCCAGTGGTTAGTTCATATACCTTCAGCTCAAACATTGTTCCGAGTCTTTGGCAACTAGCTGTTTTTCTTTATTAACAGACCATTTAATATACATGGATAAAATAAGAGAAATCTATTAATTTACGCGTTTTACACATTAATTTAATTGTTTATATAATAGTACTTGGAATTCAGATGAAGTATTTTTTATCTTGACACTGTACAGGGTGAGTAAAAAAAAACTGACACCTTTGTTATAGTTTGAATATCAAAGGTATCAGTTTTTTTTACTCACCCTGTATAACAGCAACTTTTTCTCATTAATTAACAGTAACATCATTTCCTAAATTCAGATATTCTCACATGGGACATATACTTTAGTATTGTTGTATTGTTTACAAATTAGAATATTAAATTGTTTCATAAACTTTAAGAATTCCATTGGAATTGGAATTCTTAAGAAATTCCTTTAAAATTCCGTGATAATTACATGTGATTGTCTATGGAAAGGAAAGTTTTAAGGAATTTCAGAGGAAAATTTATAATTTAGATGGTTACAATCATAGATAGCTACATGAACATATTCTGTAACACTGTTTCAAAATAAAATTGCATTTTAATTAATAAAGAAATGCAAGAATGTGAAAGAAACCAAATTGTATACAGTGAAACTTTAAAGTGGGAAAGAGATTAGGTGGTGAGATATGGTTAGTGTTTTAAAATCTTGAAATATATACTTTAATATACAGGTTTTATATAATTAATATGGTTAATATATGTTTATGGGACTAGCAATATCTCGTGAAGAGGGCATATAGCTTTGACTACAAACTATAAAAAACCAATCATATTTCAATTTAACAAGTATGGAAAAATTTGAGAAGTAAAATAGCGAAGTATCCCAAGATTTTAGCATTCATTGATCCAACCCCCATAACTTGCAAATTTTATTCGTTCAGCGTAGTTGCTTGAGCGGTCAGAGTGCATGCCTGCAGTCTTAATATGAGTGAGCAATATAACTTCCATCTAGTTGAATCTCCAGAAATGTTAAAATCCTTTAATTCTATTGGCATTTCCCTATGGGCCCATCTTATAAGATAAATTATTATTTCTGATTATGAATTTGCATTTCCATTGAAAGGAAAGATACTACACAAATGACAAGTCTTATTTTCAGCAGACAAATTTCCAAGCCTTCAGATAACCGATATTTATAATAGTACCTTGCAATTGTAGAGGTAACCCATAATAAGGCACAATGCTAACTAACGTGGCCCACATGACTGTTAATGTGTTTTAATTACTCCACAAGAAAACAAGGATATTGGATGTTGAGGTTTTAAACACGTATGTTTACCAATCAATCCCGTTCCATTTTAATTATAATGGCCACTGTGGTCAAAGCACTCCATATTATTATTTACTCTCTAACAGCTAGCTCTAGCAGATGATCTTACACTCATCAAGGGCAATTTTGGACCTTAATTTTCAGACCCATGCACCCCGGTCATAAGTAATGACCGGTCCCTTACTGATAGTAGTGCGGGGCAGCAACTTTTTTAGCAAAGTTCCGGGCGGGGCTGGAAATTTTTATCACACCAACCTAAACGAGGCTTTCTTTTTTTTACATTAAAAATTGATTTGCTCCTGCCCGGGGGTACAATAAATTTTGCATGGCTCCTAATCTATGCCTCGATCTTGTGTCTGTCAAGATTTCGTATTTCCGGGGGAATAATTTAGCCTAGTTTACATGTGCGATTTTTTCTGGCGGCGGCATATTTCATTGCGTTACCGGCGCGAGAGAAGAAATCGCGTGTATTATACGCAATGGACCTTTCACCTTTTGACTAAAATTTTGATTTCAACAAGTCTAGACAAAAATTTTATCACAGCTTGAAACAGCATCACAAAATTAGTAATATTCCGAAGTTTCGTTGCGAAATGTTGTAAAATGCGGATAATATAGCCTTGCGAAGTTTGCAATTTTCAGTCATTTTGTATTACAGACGGAAAATACATACCCTTTTTCCGAAGGAGGTATGTATTTCCCGCGCGTAATACAAAATGACTGAAAATGGCAAACTTCGCAAGGCTATATTATCCGCATTTTACAACATTTCGCAATGAAACTTTGGAATATTACTAATTTTGTGATGCTCTTTCAAGCTGTGATAAAATTTTTGTCTAGACGTGTTGAGATCTAAATTTTAGTCAAAAGGTGAAAGGTCCATTGCAACTTGATAGCTTCGGCAATCGTTGCCGAAAGTTAAAATGATTTACTGTTCGGCAACGAATGCCGAAAATATCAAATTACATGTGATTATATTTAGCCTGCCAGCCAACGAAAATCGCTCTACTTGACAATGACTGGCCAGTGAAAAATACATTAGGGGCGGCTAATCCAGTGGACTGTACTAGTAAAAGATCTCCAAGTTTACACGTGAGTGTTGACACAAGGAAAAATCAGTTAATTTTTAAAACATCGTTTAATATGGTCCCAGATTAACTACGCATGTTAGGATCTTTAGGCTATATTGAGAACACAATATTTTTGTTTCTGTCAACCAGACCACACTTCGCAGTAATCAAACTTTCAAACTTGTGTCTAAAATTAGGAGCGCTAAATTTTGCCAAGAAATCATGAACTTAGCCTCGATTTGTAAAACGCTGGCTTTGCACTTGCGAGACGAGAAAATCATTGCACGTGTTGCCACTTCTCCTGCGCCGGCGGCGCGATCAAATATGTCCGGTTGCGTTGCCCGCGCGAGAAAAAGTCGCACGTGTAACCCCATACCTTTAAGCTTAAAGTGCCCCTAACCCCAAAATATTTTCTTATCGATAACAAATCGTGGTATGATTTCTAGTATTTCTGCGAAAACAAAAATGAATTTAGGCAAATCCTCCGCATTTTATGACGGTTTAAAATTGGTAAAATGGCACATTTTGATGGACCACTTCCGTGGCTACGAAGAGTCTGGAACGAGTAAATTTCGTGACGTCATGCGAGATACTCATCAAATTTTACACTCGGCCAGCTAGACTGGATAGCTCTATAGATAGCTCTGAGGTCGAAATACCAGGTTATGAACTGATAAGGCTAGATGGACTTAATACCAGACAATGTGGAAGCAATTTGCCTTGAAATTAGAAAACGGCCTCGAACCAAACCGTTGGTAATCTCCGCTTGGTACCGCACACCCAGTGCAAATATAGAACTGCTTAATCTTTTTGAGCACTTTCTTCAAAGGATTGACAACGAAAGCAAACAAATCATTATAACAGGGGATTTTAACTGTGACTTGTTGAACTTTGAAGACTTGTTAGATATTTACCAACCGTCCAACAACTTATTGACAAACCCACTAGAACAACTGACTCAACAGCAACATTGCTAGACGTCATAATCACTAGAATTGACGATATAAAAACCACTGATTCGGGTGTCATTGAATTAGGTATAAGTGACCATAGCTTGGTTTACATATGTACTAGGAAGATTTGAATCCCTAGAGAAAAACCAAAACTAATTCATGCAAGGCAGTTTAAAAACTTCAAAACTGCAGACTTCCAAAATGATCTAAACCAGGCATGCAGAAATTTTAAATTTTAGAGCTGTGCAAACTCCGGTTATTTTAGCTCCGGCTCCGGCAGTCAAAACTCCGGCTCCGGCAAGAAATTTTTAATGAAATTCCATATTTAAAAGTGGAAGCAGGCGAAAGTATTTCAGTGTAATTTCAGAATTTATCTTTTTTAAAAACCTTTTTACAACACTATCAATAGTAAACAACATAGTAATATTTAACAATTATTCGCCGAAGGCGAGGTGATTATCGGTGAATAAAAACCGAGACGAAGTCGAGGTTTTTATTCACGATAATCACCGAGCCTGAGGTGAATAATTGTTTTAGTATAATTTCATAGGTGATTATTTAGAAAAAAATAAAAAATACACATTTCTTCGTCATTTAATTGACAAAACGGTTTCGGCCGCCATTTTGAAAATCGCTTCGGTGATTATCGCGTAATAATCACCTCAACAGCAACCAATCAGCGTGGAGAATTTTCAATAATCACCTATGTAATTATACTAAATAGTAATACAACATATAAATAGTAATATATTAGTAAACAATAACTTAATTTTCCCATTTAATGCCAAATGTTTGTTGAAATATGAAATAATTTTTCATAATTTTGGAGTTTTCGAACTCCGGCTCCAGTAAAATATGCCGGAGCTCTGGCTCCGGCACTCCGGTTCCGGCGCACAGCTCTAATTTTAATCATCATTCAGATTCCAACATTGCGTGGCATGAATGGAAAGAAACCTTTCTTCAAATTTCTGACCTGCATGCCCCATGACCATGTCGGTCAAGAAAAGTTAAAAGTGAATATCAACCTTGGTTGACCAATGAAATTAAACAACTTTGTTACCATGGAGACTATCCTGAAGAGGAGAGCGGTTCAACTGAACTCATCTGCATTTCATAATGCATATAAAAAATGTGAAAACCAAGTTAAGCTACGTTTACACGCTACGATTTGTCGGGCCGATTTTGGTAAATAATCGTTGCCCCTTCTTCGACATTTAGCGATTTAAACGTTCAATTGAAGCTGTCCGCTCTCTCGTCTGTTTATATTATAGGCGCCGGAATATCGATAATTGGGGGGGGGGGGGCAGATATTCATATATTCATGTTCTGCCCAATTAATTTCTTTTGAAATCGATTGTTTTTACAGTCTGTGAACACGAATATATGAATATCTGCCCCCGCAATTATCGATATTCCGGCGCCTCTGTCAGCGTGCGAAAAGTTTTCAACAACTTTACAACGGAAGAAAAAGCGTTGAATCGTGAGAAAAATCTGTGTTTTGCTGCAGATTTTTCTCCCGATTTTGTGAATCGCAAGGCGCTGACGCGAGTACTCACGACAGGTTATTTACATACAGCGAGCAAAGTCGGCCCGACAAATCGCAGCGTGTAAACGTACCTTTACTCAACTCATCAGAAACCGACAAAACACCATTTTTTTAAGACGCAATTAGGATGTAGATTAGCACTAACCCTCGGTTAAAATATACCCTGCTGTTATAGTTTATGTATTTTTGCATGTCTGTTTATTTTAAAACTTCAGAAAAGGAAAGAACCTACTGTTCCAGACACGATTTCTGAAGAAATATTTCCAAATCTATAAACAAGCTGTCAGGAAGTTTGCTTTGAATTTTAGGTTAACCTGGGGTTAAGGCACCACTGTGAATTGCGCAGAGATTCAACATGACATTCAACATGATATTCGATATTGTGTGAACTCACTCATTTCAATCACTCAGAAGTAAAAATGAAAAATATAGCCATTTCTTCTCTTCCAAATGAATTAGAAAGAAATAAATCATATAGTTCGTATTAACTAATTAATACCTTTATGTTTTATTGCATAAAAACCAATAAACGCGCATCAAAGCAGTCCAAAAAGACATTTTACTAACAATAACCACAGGTGCCAAATACAGCCTGTACTAAAAAAAACTGTCAATAATTGTTTTATAAATGATTAAATTCCAACCCCGCTATTCTATAGGATTTTCTTAAAATTTCATATATTATATGCAAATATATGCCCTTCCAAATCGTTACTTAAACGTAAGCGGTGCAAGCCTATAAACTAGCGAGAATCTGTCTCAAAATTTGACTATTTTGCACGCCTCATATCCTAATTACAGTAATTCTGATATACACAAAGTCAATGATATATATGTGCGCTGTCAAAATGTCAAAGTCAATGATATATATGTGCGCTAACGCGAGTACTCACGACAGGTTATTTACATACAGCGAGCAAAGTCGGC
The DNA here is from genome assembly GCA_902702795.2 of Paramuricea clavata. Classification (NCBI taxonomy): domain Eukaryota; kingdom Metazoa; phylum Cnidaria; class Anthozoa; order Malacalcyonacea; family Plexauridae; genus Paramuricea; species Paramuricea clavata. The sequence goes on along the minus strand of CACRXK020006175.1, from coordinate 9,749 downwards.
CCGACAAATCGCAGCGTGTAAACGTACCTTTACTCAACTCATCAGAAACCGACAAAACACCATTTTTTTAAGACGCAATTAGGATGTAGATTAGCACTAAAGCTCTGTCACCAAGTTCTCATATCTGAAAGAGTTAGTGATACCATCTGTGCGTGCGAACGTTGATGCTTTACCCCTAACAAGTGAAGGTTATGAGGGAGCAAAACAAATCGTGAAATCTAAATATGGCAAACCAAGTGAGGTTGTGAATGCTTATGTACAGAATATCATGTCCCTTCCCCATATCCGTGGTACAAATCCGAACAAAATTCATGATTTTTATGCAAAGTTATCTTCAAGTGTGCAGGCGTTGGAGGCGCTGGGGAAATTAAAAACAGTTTCTGGCTATACCAGACTTACATTAGACAAACTTGAGGGAATCTGAGCAGACCCAGTGAGAACAGACGACGACTGGCAAGATTGGGGGGTTTACACAGTTACTGGAACAATTGAAAAAGTGGACGGAGAGAAATCCAGTGGAGAACAAAGGCGATCAAGACACAGCACGGCGTGGAAATCGAGACAACTTAACCAAAAGCCTGTCCCTACTGTGAAGCAACCAACCACAGATCAACTGAGTGTGCCAAGGTGACTCAAGTAGCTGATCGAAGGAGAATCCTAGTTACGAAAGCATTGTGTTTCAACTGTACCGGATCAAAGCACAAAGCGTCAGCCTGTCGTAGCCAAAATTCATGTCAGAAATGTGGACGACGTCATCACACATCAATATGTGATTCCAGTGGCAAGTTACCAGGTGCGGGAAAGAAAGAAAGCGAACCAATTCTCGTAGCAACAGGGACGGGGAAATTTGTGTACCCAGTAGTGGTAGTTGAGTCAATGGCATCAAATGTCGGGCCCTACTTGACACAGGGGCTGGTAGATCTTACGCATCATCAGTGTTGCTACAAAAGATTAACAGCCGACCTATTAGAAGGGAGAACAAGCAAATCGAAATGATGATAGAGACCTGCAACAAAATAATTGAAATCCACAAAGTAACCATCATTAGTTTAGAAAATGATTTCAAGATTAACACTGAAGTAACAAATGTTGATCGAGACAAGTTGTTGACACTGGAAAACCCACAATATCAAGGAAAGATCAATCAATATCCTCATTTACAAGGGGTTTCAATGGACGATGATGATACAAAGCCAGAGCTACCAGTCCATGTCATCTTGGGAGCAAGTGAATATGCACAGATCAAGACCGAGACAAAACCAAGTGTTGGCCATCCAGGTGAACCAGTCGCTGAACAGACACGATTTGGTTGGACAATGATGTCCCCTGGTATTTAAATTGATCTTGGAAGCGTTCTTCTCACCCAGACCTCGAGTGTGGACTATGGAAACCTTTGTCGACTTGATGTTTTGGGTCTAAAAGATACATCACCAGGAAGTCAAGAAAACGTCTATGAGGAATTCCAAGAACAACTTACGAGAAGCCATGAAGGATGGTACCAAACTGGACTTCCTTGTAAAGCTAGCCATCCTCCCCTACAAAACAATTAAGTTGGAAGCTTGAAACGACTGAACAGTCTTACCAAACGATCAGAGAAGAATATCGAGTTACTAGAGAAATATGATAACATAATTAAGGAACAGTTGGAGGACGGTGTTGTAGAAAGAGTAACAGAAAGTCCGCAAGCGAAAGAGTTCTATTTACCCCATAAACCTGTTGTTCGTGAGTCAGCTGGAAGCTCGAAAATCCGTATTGTATTTGATGCAAGTGCCCGAGAAAACGAAAGTTCACCATTACTTAACGAATGTCTAGAAACTGGCCCACTTTTACCAAACCTGTTGTGGAATGTGCTGGTAAGAAACAGATTCTATCTCGTGGCAATTACAGGCGACCTTATGAAGGCATTCCTTCAAGTCCGAATCAAAGGATGTAAGCGAGACGCCATGCGATTTCATTGGTACAAAGATCTCCAGACAAGAGTAATTGAAGTGCGCATGCTCAGATTTACCCGTGCTCTTTTCGGACTAGCTCCATCACCATTCCTTTTGGAGGGAGTTATTAAACAACACCTAAAAAACTGTCGCGAACGATATCCAGACGAGACGGACGAGATACTCAAAAGCTTATATGTTGACGACCTGATCGGTGGAGGAATAACAACGGCTGAAGCACAGAATTCGAAGGAATCAGCAACAATCGTATTCCAGGAAGCAAAGTTCCAGCTGCACAGTTGAAGCCAATCAGAGAAATCCTAGCAGTTGCTGTAGTAGAGGACAATTTATTCGATATAAGCTTTTGGAAAAACACGAACTGTAGAAAACAATCAGAATCATGGCTTGGATACATCGATTCATTTACAATGTTAAACGGTGCAATAGGAAGAAGAAAATATCTGGTGCCATCACTACGGAAGAAACAGTCCAAAATTCGAAGAAGACCGCGCAAGACTTAACCTACAAGAGAACAACGAAGGCGTACTTGAATGTCGCGACAGAATTCAAGGTGATTTCCCTATATACTTACTCGATACAAGTATATTCAGCGAGAAACTCGTAGCAGAAACTCACAAGAAAACGTTGCATGGGGGAGTCGGTTACACTATGGCAAAGATACGGGACAAGTATTGAATACCGCGGTTGAGAAGGCTTGTAAAGAAAGTGATCCATACATGTAACGGGTGCAAACGATTTCAAGTCAAACCATTACCTAACCCACCTGTCGGAAACCTGCCGAAAGACAGAACCATGGGAGAACTACCGTTCCAGACGATTGGCGTAGACTATGCTGGTCGGATCAAATACCGACATAAGAAATCCGAAAAGAAAGCTTACATACTGTTGTATTCCTGCAGTTTGACTAGAACTGGGTATCTGGACTTGCTACCCGATCTTACCACAGAAGAGTTTATTCGAAGTTTTAAACGCCTAGTAGCCAGAAGAGGAAGACCGAGAAAGGTATATTCAGATAATGGAAAAACATTCGTGGAAGCTTCGAAATGGGTCAAGAATGTGATGAAGGATTGCGAAACAGGCTCGCGCGTAAAGAAATCAAGTGGCAGTTCAACCTAAGCCGCGCCCCTTGGTGGGGCGGCCAATTTGAACGAATGGTCGGCCTCGTCAAACAAGCCTTTCACAAGACGATTGGACATCGGAATCTCAAGTGGAACGAGCTGGAGGAGATAATCATCGATGTTGAAACCACCTTTAACTCCCGACCGTTATGCTACGTTGAAGATGACATTCAACTCCCTTTGTTAACCTCAAACTCCATGTTATTTGGTCAACCTAACTTAATTCCACAACGAGATCCCAACGCTATTGAAGATCGAGACGTACGCAAGTGTAAGGATGCTCAGGACATCAAATCCCTGAGAGAACGTAATAACCTGAAACATGACCGTAAAGAAATGGCGCTGAAACCTGGAGATGTCGTAATGATCAAAGGTGAAGAAAAGAACAGAGGTGTATGGAGAATTGGTATCGTGGAGAAACTGATCCAAGGTCGAGATAAAGTTGTACGAGGAGCGCGGTTACGAGCGGGAAAATCATATCTGGAAAGACCTGTCCAACACCTATTTCCGTTGGAATTGTCGTGCGACATGCCATTGAAATCAAAAGAAAACACCGCCTTGGATGTACATGCTCCTGAATTTCGTCAAAAACATAAAACTGCAGAAGCTGCACGAGAACTATTCAAAAACATTGCAGCAGAAGAACTTCAAGACGAGGAGTACTTTTAATGAAAACATTCGAAAGTATTGAGGAACTTATAAACTGAAGATTAACTTAGATTCTTATTAACATATTGTTATTGTTGTAATATTTGCAAACTTACGTTGCAAATGGGGGGAGAGTGTCGAGAATTATCGACATTATTTGTAATCGGGAAATCCTCGGAATATCCCGAGTATAGAACGAGAACTAAGCGAGACTGTGTTCAAAACAAGCATGCGAGAACTGTAACTTTATAACAATTTAAATATAAAATCATCAAAACTAATGTTTGAAGAGGTTGTTGTGTGAGCTATTCGCAGCAAAGACTATATATATATATTTATCACAGAATGTATATATATATATATATATATATATATATATATATATATATATATATATATATATATATATACATTCTGTATATATATATAACTATTATATATATATAACTATTTATACCCGAAAACTATTGAAATCACTATTGTTAAAATTTGAATGACCTTCCAAACAGCTGAACGTAGTGATGCGTAAAATATAGACAAGGTGCGTGTATTAAAATTTAATTAAAAACATCTCCTTGTAAAGTGCGCGATTTTCTGCTCTTGGGAATTTAAAACAGCTTCTTAAACAGTTTCTTTATGCATAAAATTTACTTATGTCAATCATTTATGCACTCGTGGGAACCAACAAAGTGCTAAGGCATTCAAATTCTAACAACTAAATTGTTATTGGTGATTTCAATAGTTTTCGTTTTTTGGGGGATACCCTGTATATTTATAACAGAATGTAAAGTGTATCAGTGGAATTAAATGTCGCGATCGACCTACTTTGATGGTGGTATCCAGTGATTACGTTGGCCAACTACATTGTGTAATGAACAATAGACAACTTGCATGTTAGACTAATTTTTGATCTAGGCAAAAAAGTAAGTTCCCGTAAAGAACTTATTAAAATTAGTAAAATTGCAAACTTTGGTTACGAAATGTTGTAAAATACGGAAAATATAGCCTTGCAAAGTTTGCATATTTTGTATATATTTGTATTACGTGCGGAAATTGTTACAATTTTTGAGCCGAAAATGTAACAATTTCCGCACGAAATACAAACATTTCTCAAATTCATTAATAATTCATGAGCAATTCAGCCAATGATAATCACCTATTTGATCAGAAGATGCCATTTGGATACTTGATGAAAGTCACTAGTGTTTTCATCAAATATCTTAATTACGCAGGCAAAATTACTTGAATAGAATTCCTAATATAATTACGTTATGCTTGGTTAAGAATTCTATTGAAATCAGCAAACGAAAACATGCTCGTGTTTTCATACATTGTTTTCTCGTGTTTGGATATCCCAGTGAAACACTCGCTCTCGTTGTTCATATATTACTTACAAAATTTGGAAACTTTGCAAGGCATTTCCACGCTTTACAACATTTCGCAACCAAATTTTGCAATTTTACAAATTTCATATTCTTTTTAGCTGTAGTGTTTGATTCCCTTCTCTTTAATTAGATTAAAATTTAGTCTAACATGGAAGTTGCCATTATATATAATCATGTAATACCGGTCAGTGGAATTTTAGTATCTTATTCTTACCGCGTGGTTGATACTCTGGCTCAGTCTCGAGATCTATTTCGGTATGATAAGCCAACTCGATATAAGGGATAACATAATATCGTCGCCACCACTACGTAACTGATGTAGAATCTATTGTATCCATGTTGTGCCGCATTTTGGTGGAGTCACGACAAACACGTCGTCTGAACGAGGTTTAAAACTGAAACCGCGACTTACTCCTTCTCCTGTTGTGACGAGAGATAATATCTGCATCATGAGCTGCATCCCTGCACTTACATCATCAGGAGCCTCAAAAAACATTCTCAGGAAAATTACCGCGAAACCCGGTGCAAGCTGAGTCTGCGAGGTTAAATGTTATTATTGGCACAATAACTGAGAAGTTAACAGAGAATTAAGAGGGTAATTTGAATATGTAGATTGCACATTGAAAAGAATTGAAAAATTACAATATATGAATAATTTAGACATTGTCCTCGATCTGTTTACAACGCCAAATCACAGATTTTCACGTCTTGATACAACGGCTGCATTTCAAGCCGCAACAAGTGCAACTTCAAATTGGGTTCAGGAGAATTCTTCCCAACCATTAATTATTAAATTCATACGATTGATAATGTACGACGAATTATCTTCACTACAATTTATTTGAAGGAGTTTGTTTTGGCCGTCGTCGGCGCGTTGCCGTCCTGAAATCGCATGGTCTCTAATATCTGGCCGTACGCGGCACAACACCTAGCCTACGTGGCAGTCCATTTATTTTATCGAAGGTTTTAAGGATTTTTGAATAAATGGCGGGTTAGAAAAACTGGGCGAAGAGAAAAAGGGCGAGAAAAAACGGGCGAAGGAAAAATAAAGCGCCTGCAACTGTCTTTAATAGAAATTAATTTCGCCCACTTACTTGAAATTTCCGGCCACAATACACCGCAAAACAACCAACCAACCAATCAGACACGAGCCGCAAGTATGAAGCGAAGGTATCACCAATGGTTAAAAGCTCCAACCCTTATAACTGGTTGGAGGTACTTTTGGAGGACGCACCATTGGTTGACTAAGGTTTCTAGGAATTATTATCCTTGATGATGTTGCCTCCTTAGTCAGGCGCATCTTAACTAGCTACCGATTCCATCCCTATCGGCGACAGCGGCCAAACATAATTTAGTATGGTAATATCTGGTAACATATTAATTAGTTTAATTGCTGGACGGAAAGCGATGTGACCTAACGGCCACATCAGATGATTAATATATCGTATGAGATGTTAATATAATGTTTATAGTTACGACATTCTTCGCGCACCGATGGATCTTGCTCCCCATAATTATTTTACAATGTTCTGTTGAATAACGTTAATAACGAATTTCAGATTTGATTTCCACTACCACTACCTAACACGGGCTTGGTAGTTACGCATCTGGTTGATTAATTGAAATAATCAGACCCATCTGATTGGTTAATGATGCCTTAAAGGTAGTAATAGCGGTAGTGGAAGTCAAATCTGTATCTCTCTAATATCAAATATCTTAAATATTATTTATCTGTTCCTTTTTGAATGCACTTCTCAACTCATTGTAATCCTGAAATCCAGTTTGTTTACCAACGACTTCCAGCCATTTTGCCTGAATAATTTCTTTAGTTTTGTCATCCATCAACTCTCGTCCTTTCGTGGCAGATCCTGTGGCAACCTTACTGGGGGCAGCATCATCAGGTATCCCACAACTTTTATTCCGATAACGTGCGACACGAACTTCTGAAAACTTCCTTTCATTTCCTTTCATAAATTCAAAGGAGCTCATTTTCACAGCCTTCTTAATCGTTTCCTCATCTTGAATTCCCATGAATGCTGCAACCATCCTAACAGCACTTTCTAAATCATCTTTCATATCCTCAAAGAACAGAAATAAAACATTCGAGTCATTCCTGTGTTCCCACCAGCTGAGTAAGTGCACAAAATAAGATGCAACTTCTGTCTTCTTTTCTGGAGCACCAATAGCGAGTAGAAAATCCTTCACAAATTCATGAAGTGAAACTTCCCCTGATTGAAACATCCAATCCTTGTAGAAGTTGAAGTAACTGTAGAATGCAGAACATGGTTCACGGTAAATAACAATGTATTTAGCGCCCTTGGGACACGAAGGATACCATGCATGAGTCTTGTAACATCTAACAACGAGAACAGAACATATGATCCCAAATTATACAAGAACGCCTGTTGGCCGCCAGGGTAGGTAGCAACGATATTAAGAAGGGAGCTGCGGATTTCAGAGAGATGACAACTACATGAAAAATAGAAGCAAAACTTGTATTTTTGAGGTAGTTTCATGTATCTCTCTGAAATCCGCAGCTGCATGTCTTCGCTAATTAAATTAATCAGTATGCTAAATATATATTAATACATGCACAAGAGGTTCATTATATCAAAAATATGATGTCAATCTTACTGTATCGGCAAAGAAAAGGATATAGAACCGCATTATTATAACATATAACATATATTTGGGCAGCGGTGAAAACCAGAGCATTCGTAGGACAAATTGCCAAGTATAGTTCCCACATTGCAAACGATTTTAAATACAATTGCATTTTTCTTCTTTAAATACGGGATACTATATACAGGATACTTATCATTTATAGACCCGGAGCGGGGGGGATTCGGCGTAATATTTCCCGAAGTGATGATATTTTCCGAGGGGCTTTGCCCTGAGGAAAATATCATCACTGAGGGAAATATCGCCGAATCCCCCGAGCGGAGGGTCATAAATGATACATTATACCGAAAGTTAAAGAACTGGCTAAGTTCAGAATAAACCTTTTTAAATAAAACTTGCTGAATATTATAAAATACGCGAATACAATTTTTAATTTCTTATGTATACCTGAGTTTTTGACGTTTCCTCTTTAAAATATTTGAGCATGTACCCTTTGGATCATTAAAGGTAACATACGTCTTGAAAATGTTTTGTTAAGTCAAATATTCTGTACGAAAATACGAAATTACAAACAACAGCTCGCGAACGCCATATTTTTTCAGAGCGTGGTGTCCACGCGTCACGCGTGAGCGTGGGATACTATAATATTCCACCGGATATTATAGTATCCCACGCTGGATTGCGAAATCATGAATTTGAGTGAAATACCGTAAAATATCACATTATCACGTGGTACAAATGCTGTTTTTCCATTGGACAATTTGAATTTGAGGTATAATATTATAAATAAATACGACAAATACGGGATACTATATGTTATAGTTTCCGTTAGGCCGTTTGCTGTGGCCTTGAAAAGTGCCTAGAAAACGATTTTCGTAGTGCATGTCTTGGAACTGAAATATTTTTACGGGAACTAACACTGTCGAACACGCCGAGTTCAAATCCGAAAAGTTCCCGCTCCATAGACCTTGCGTTTTCTCACAAACTGCTATTTTATTTTCACTAATTTCACGACTAACTTTTTCTTTGTTCAACGACACGGATGGATGATGACACACGAATGCATAACTCAAAATGACTAATTCCTATGAACCAGTCTCTACATTTAACAAAGGACCGTTTTGCTTGGATCATTTTGAGTTTTGTAATTTTAAGCGCGTTGGACGTAAACAACAAATCTTGTCTACAACTTTGGGAAGGTGCCGGTATCGCTTTCTAAAATTCTCAGTTTTGGCTCTATCTCTGTAAAATCACAAGGACGTTAAAGTTAAGTCTTTGGGCTATGTCTCTGGGCTAAGAAAGAATTTCTTGGCATGCGATCAAAATTTTTATACCGCGATGTAAAACGGTAATCTTATGTAATGGGTCAGCATTCAAATTTTCAACACAGTTTCTGAGACGTAATTCAAGAGGTAACTTATCATTGCATTTGAACTATTATATCAGTTGGTGTCATTCTGCGCGATAAGCTAATATTATTGGGAAAAGGGCTCCCATAGACGTTGAAATCACCAAATAAACAACTCACGGACACATTTCTCTACTTCGTCGTAAGTTTACAGAGCAGATTTTAAACTTTCGTACTGTTCTTTGTCTTTAATGTGTGCATTTATTTTTCTAGTTTAAGGTTATTTATGATTGATCCTGTTGTAAGTCTTCAACCAGCAACCCATCAACAATATTTCATGTTAGCGTTGTCTTTGCCGTTACGTTGGCTTCGCGTTACTGTTGTTTTAAATACCATGATTGCGTTAAACGAGTTATTTATATCAGGCCAGTGACATAGCCAAAAGACTTAATTAGCATTACCGTCCTTGTGATTTTATAGAGATATTGCTAGAACTGTGGATGTTAGATAGCGTTATCTGTATCTTCCCAAAGTTGTAAACAATATATGTTGTTTACGTCCAACACGCATAAGATTACATAACTCAAAATGATTCGAGCGAAACGGTCTTTTGTTAAAAGGAAGACTAGTTAATAGAAATTAGTCCTTTTGAGTGACATAAGAGTGTGTCATCGTC
>CACRXK020006174.1:0-25900 GCA_902702795.2 Paramuricea clavata | reverse complement strand
CGCTGTCCTCAGAGTGAGGAACGCTTTACTCAGAGTGAGGAACGCTGTCCGCAGAGTGAGGAACGCTGTCCTCAGAGTGAGGAATGCTGTCCTCAGAGTGAGGAACGCTGTCCTCAGAATGAGGAACGTTATCCTCAGAGTGAGGAACGCTGTTCTCAGTGTGAGGAACGCTGTCCTCAGAGTGAGGAACGCTGTCCTCAGAGTGAGGAACGCCTACCTCGGAGTGAGGAACGCTTTCCTCAGAGTGAGGAACGCTGTCCTCAGAGTGAGGAACACTGACCTCAGGGTGAGCAACGCTGACCTCAGAGTGAGGAACGCTGTCCTCAGAGTGAGGAACGCTGTCCTTAGTTTGAGGAACGCTGTCCTCAGAGTGAGGAACGCTGTCCTCAGAGTGAGGAACGCTTTCCTCAGAGTGAGGAATGCTGTCCTCAGAGTGAGGAACGCCGTCCTCAGAGTGAGCAACGCTGTCCTCAGAGTGAGGAACGCTGTCCTCAGAGTGAGGAACGCTGTCCTCAGAATGAGGAACGCTGTCCTCAGAGTGAGGAACGCTGTCCTCAGATTGAGGAACGCTGTCCTCAGAGTGACGAACGCTGTCCTCAGAGTGAGGAACGCTGTCCTCAGAGTGAGGAACGCTGCCACAGAGTGAGGAACGCTGTCCTCAGAGTGAGGAACGCTGTCCTCAGATTGAGGAACGCTGTCCTCAGAGTGAGGAACGCTGTCCTCAGAGTGAGGAACGCTGTCCTCAGAGTGAGGAACGCTTTCCTCAGAGTGAGGAACGCCGTCCTCAGAGTGAGGAACGCTGTCCTCAGAGTGAGGAACGCCGTCCTCAGATTGAGGAACGCTTTAGTCAGAATGAGTAATGCTGTCCTCGGAGTGAGGAACGCTGTCCTCAGAGTGAGGAACGCTGTCCTCAGAGTGAGGAACGCTGTCCTCAGAGTGAGGAACGCTGTCCTCAGAGTGAGGAACGCTGTCCTCAGAGTGAGGAACGCTGTCCTCAGAGTGAGGAACGCTGTCCCCAGAGTGAGGAACGCTGTCCTCAGAGTGAGGAACGCTGTCCTCAGAGTGAGGAACGCTGTCCTCAGAGTGAGGAACGCCGTCCTCAGTGTGAGGAACGCTGTCCTCAGAGTGAGGAACGCTGTCCTCAGAGTGAGGAACGCTGTCCTCAGAGTGAGGAACGCTGTCGTCAGAGTGAGGAACGCTGTCCTCAGAGTGAGGAACGCTTTACTCAGAGTGAAGAACGCTTTACTCTGAGTGAGGAACGCTGTCCCGAAAGTGAGGAACGCTGTCCTCAGAGGGAGGAACGCTGTCCTCAGAGTGAGGAACGCTGTCCTCAGAGTGAAGAACGCTGTCCTCAGAGTGAGGAACGCTGTCCTCAGAGTGAGGAACGCTGTCCTCAGAGTGAGGAACGTTGTCCTCAGAGTGAGGAACGCTGTCCTCAGTGTGAGGAACGCCGTCCACAGAGTGAGGAACGCCGTCCTCAGAGTGAGGAACGTTGTCCTCAGAGTGAGGAACGCTGTCCTCAGAGTGAGGAACGCTGTCCTCAGAGTGAGGAACACTGTCCTCAGAGTGAGGAACGCTTTACTCAGAATGAGGAACGCTGTCCTCAGAGTGAGGAACACTGTCCTCAGAGTAAGGAACGCTGTCCTCAGAGTGAGGAACGCTGTCCTCACTGTGAGGAACGCTGTCCTCAGAGTGAGAAACGCTGTCCTCAGAGTGAGGAACGCTGTCCTCAGAGTGAGGAACGCTGTCCTCAGAGTGAGGAACGCTGTCCTCAGAGTGAGGAACGCTGTCCTCAGAGTGAGGAACGCCGTCCTCAGAGTGAGGAACGCTGTCCTCAGAGTGAGGAACGCTGTCCTCAGAGTGAGGAACGCTGCCCTCAGAATGAGGAACGCCTTACTCAGAGTGAGGAACGCTTTACTCAGAATGAGGAACGCTGTCCTCAGAATGAGGAACGCTGTCCTCAGAGTGAGGAACGCTGTCCTCAGAGTGAAGAACGCTGTCCTCAGAGTGAGGAACGCTGTCCTCAGAGTGAGGAACGCTGTCCTCAGAGTGAGGAACGCTGTCCTCAGAGTGAGGAACGCTGTCCGCAGAGTGAGGAACGCTGTCCTCAGAGTGAGGAACGCTGTCATCAGAGTGAGGAACGCTGTCGTCAGAGTGAGGAACGCTGTCCTCAGAGTGAGGAAAACTGTCCTCATAGTGAGGAACGCTGTCCTCAGAGTGAGGAACGCTGTCCTCAGAGTGAGGAACGCTGTCCTCAGAGTGAGGAACGCTGTCCTCAGAGTGAGGAACGCTGTCCTCAGAGTGAGGAACGCTGTCCTCAGAGTGAGGAACGCTGTCCTCAGAGTGAGGTACGCTGTCCTCAGAGTGAGGTACGCTGTCCTCAGAGTGAGGAACGTTGTCCTCGGAGTGAGGAACGCTGTCCTCGGAGTGAGGAACGCTGTCCTCACAGTGAGGAACGCTGTCCTCAGAGTGAGGAACGCTGTCCTCAGAGTGAGGAACGCTGTCCTCAGAGTGAGGAACGCTGTCCTCAGAGTGAGGAACGCTGCCATCAGAATGAGGAACGCCTTACTCAGAGTGAGGAACGCTTTACTCAGAGTGAGGAACGCCTTACTCAGAATGAGGAACGCCTTACTCAGAGTGAGGAACGCTGTCCTCAGAGTGAGGAACGCTGTCCTTAGTTTGAGGAACGCTGTCCTCAGAGTGAGGAACGCTGTCCTCAGAGTGAGGAACGCTTTCCTCAGAGTGAGGAATGCTGTCCTCAGAGTGAGGAACGACGTCCTCAGAGTAAGCAACGCTGTCCTCAGAGTGAGGAACGCTGTCCTCAGAGTGAGGAACGCTGTCCTCAGAATGAGGAACGCTGTCCTCAGAGTGAGGAGGGCTGTCCTCAGATTGAGGAACGCTGTCCTCAGAGTGAGGAACGCTGTCCTCAGAGTGAGGAACGCTGTCCTCAGAGAAAGGAACGCTGCCACAGAGTGAGGAACGCTGTCCTCAGAGTGAGGAACGCTGTCCTCAGAGTGAGGAACGCTGTCCTCAGAGTGAGGAACGCTGCCCTCAGAATGAGGAACGCCTTACTCAGAGTGAGGAACGCTTTACTCAGAGTGAGGAACGCCTTACTCAGAATGAGGAACGCCTTACTCAGAGTGAGGAACGCTGTCCTCAGAGTGAGGAACGCTGTCCTTAGTTTGAGGAACGCTGTCCTCAGAGTGAGGAACGCTGTCCTCAGAGTGAGGAACGCTTTCCTCAGAGTGAGGAATGCTGTCCTCAGAGTGAGGAACGCCGTCCTCAGAGTAAGCAACGCTGTCCTCAGAGTGAGGAACGCTGTTTTCAGAGCGAGGAACGCTGTCCTCAGAATGAGGAACGCTGTCCTCAGAGTGAGGAACGCTGTCCTCAGATTGAGGAACGCTGTCCTCAGAGTGAGGAACGCTGTCCTCAGAGTGAGGAACGCTGTCCTCATAGTGAGGCACGCTGTCCTCAGAGTGAGGAACGCTGTCCTCAGAGTGAGGAACGCTGTCCTCAGAGTGAGGAACGCTGTCCTCAGAGTGAAGAACGCTGTCCTCAGAATGAGGAACGCTGTCCTCAAGTGAGGAACGCTGTCCTCAGAGTGAGGAACGCTGTCCTCAGAGTGAGGAACGCTGTCCTCAGAGTGAGGAACGCTGTCCTCAGAGTGAGGAACGCCGTCCTCAGATTGATGAACGCTGTCCTCAGAGTGAGAAACGCCGTCCTCAGAGTGAGGAACGCTGTCCTCAGAGTGAGGAACGCTGTCCTCAGAGTGAGGAACGCTTTCCTCAGAGTGAGGAACGCTTTCTTCAGAGTGAGGAACGCTGTCCTCAGTGTGAGGAACGCTGTCCTCAGTGCGAGGAACGCTGTCCCCAGAGTGAGGAACCCTGTCCCCAGAGTGAGGAACGCTGTCCCCAGAGTGATGTACGCTGTCCTCAGAGTGAGGAACGCTGTCCTCAGAGTGAGGAACGCTGTCCTCAGAGTGAGAAACGCTGTCCTCAGAGTGAGGAACGCTATCCTCAGAGTGAGGAACGCTATCCTCAGAGAGAGGAACGCTGATGATGATGATGATAAACTTTATTTAACCACGCTAACATTGTCAGCAGAAGCTGGTTTCCACAATGGGCGTGTAAGAAACATTAACAAATTGTTACAAGTAAAATAATAAGGAAGTATTAACATGCAGAATATAAAATTATTAAAATATATACAAAAAGTTTGCTATTTACAATGATGTGGTTTTCTTTATAAGCTATAGGTAGCGATTTTTCTTTTAAAACTTGAGAGCGAATTACTTTCTCTTACATTTTTTGGAAGAGAGTTCCATATGGTAGCTCCATCATACATGAAACTCTTTTTCATATTGTTTGTGTTTGGCTTGGGCAAACGTATGGTACTTGAGCTGTTACGAAGACTGCGGTTTAATATTTCTTTTTTGAAAGTAAATAATTCTTTGAGACAATTTGGCCCCATGTTATTGAACGTTTTAAACATTATTTTTGCCTTTGCTTTCACTCTTTGTTCCTTGACTGGTTCCCATCCTAATATATTTAGCACAGTTTGTTGATCTACCTCATTACGCACACATGCTATTACACGGGCAGCTTTGTTATGAAGTTATTGGAGACGCGTGGATTGCGTTTCACCAAATATATTCCAAACTTGACAACTGTAGCTAAAGTAGGGTTGAATTATAGCATTGTATACGGAAACGAGTGTTTTTTTATCAACATATTCTTTAATGCTTTTGAGAGCGTATATTCCAGATGATACCTTTTTACATATAGTATCTGTATTGCTCTTCCAACACAAATTTTCATCAACAGAATTTAAAGTTGCTGAACAGAAGCTTTTTTCAGCATCTGTTTAGTACCAATAATTTGAAATTCAGTTTTTGCCACATTCAAGCTCAGTTTGTTTGCCATGAGCCATTTACGAAGCATTTCTAAATCTGAGTTTACTGCATCTTCAAGATCACTTAAGCATTCTCCAGCTGCTGTGATATTTGTATCATCAGCAAACGGCCGTGGTTTTGTTTTACTCAGACATGCAGGTAGATCATTAATATAGAGTAAGAAGAATAGTGGCCCCAATATAGACCCGTGGGGTACACCACATTTGACGTCATTTCCCCCTGAAATAGATCCATTGACTTCACATCTTTGAGTACGACCAGTTAAGTATGATTTGAGTAATAGAAATGCACTTCCTGTGATTCCAACTAGTTTTAGTTTTTGCAATAAGATCTCATGGTCAACAGTATCAAATTAAGGTTTATTTAGGTCTACAAATACAACCAAATTAAAAAGTTTTCTATCCATGTTTATGTACCGATCATTTGTGCAATCAAGTAAAGCTGTTGCAGTTGAATGAAATTTTCTGAAACCAAATGATGCTCAGAAAGTATGTCATTTGCACTCAAATATTCATAAAGTTGAGTATATAGGATACGTTCCATAATTTTACTAATGGCTGGCAACACAGAAATTGGTCGATAATTTCCTGGCAAGTTTCGTTTGCCATTCTTAAAAAGGGGAATTACCCTTGCAATTTTCCATTCATGTGGAAAAGTACATAAAGTTATTGCTTGATTAAAGATGTAAGTCAATGAATCGGAAATTAATGGTGCAGCAATTTTGATTATCTTGCTGGATATTTTATCCAGGCCAGTAGCTTTGCTACCAGACAGTTCACGTAATAAAAGACAAACATGACTAACAGTAACTGACTGGAATGCAGTAAATTCAGAATTAGTTTTGTCAAGGAAGTCTTTAGAATGACATCCTGGTGTACTAATTTCTTCGGCTAAATCCGGTCCAATATTTGAAAAGAAGGTATTGAAGCCCTCAGAAATTTCATCAGGGCTTGTTAATTTTATGCCATTTAAGTTTAATTCGTTTACTTTAGTTCTTTGATTTTGTTTACCAAGTAAGGTATTAATTGTCTTCCAAGCAGCTTTTGGATCTTGCTTTTCAGTCGCTATTTTATTGGAATAATATTCCTTTTTGGTTTGTCTTAGAAGATTGTTTGTTTCATTTCTGGCTTTTTTATAGTTATCCCAATCTGTTTCAAGTTTAGTGATAATTGCTTTTCTTTTCAAATTATCTCTTGCAATTATTAGTTTTTTTTATATGACTAGTAATCCAAGGATTTTTTTTAGATTTTGTTTTTTTGTTTTGAATTGGGGCATGTTTATCTAGGACTTGTAAGAAAAGTTGTTTCCAAATTTCCCACATAGTGTCAGGATTGTCTGCAAAAAAATAGACATGTTCCCATGTTTGAGTTCCTAGGTCTTGTAAAAACTGCTGTTCATTGAATTTTTTCATATTTCTAATTTCAATTATGTTATCATTATCTTTGTGTCGAATGTTAATCTTTCTTATGCCATAAATGAGACTGTGGTCACTAATTCCAGTATGTATTACACCACATTTGGATATTTTTCCTGGTTCATTGGTAATAAAATGATCAATAAGTGTGGAGGATGTCCTAGTGATCCGTGTGGCTTTATCAATTATCTGGGATAATTGATAAATTTCGAGTAAAGATTTAAGTGTCTTAGTTGGATGGTCAGGAATAGACTTAAAAAGGTCGCAGTTAAGATCACCCAGTATATAGATTTCCTTGTTTTCATTATCAATCTTTTTTAATAGGTTTTCAAGATGGATAAAAAAATTCGATGAAGCATCTGGGGGTCTATAAACCGTAACAACCACAAATGGTCTGCTATGCGGTTTAGTTATCTCTATGCATATAGCTTCTAGATCGGCTGGTATAAGATCTTGTCTGATTTGGTAGTTTATAGAATTACGTAGATAAATGCAAACACCACCACCATTTCTAGACCTATCTTTTCTTATAATGTCATACCCATCTATATGAATCATACCATCAGTTATGGTTGAATTAAGTCTGGTCTCACTAAATGACATTATATCGAGTAATTTGTTTGACATAGTTAAGTTAATTTCATCAAATCTTTTTGGCAAGCTTACTGTATTTAAAAAAGCCATTTTAAATCCACGCTGATTGGGAAGACAATTAATTTTATCCGAAAAATCGTTACCCATTTCTGTTTCATTATGTATTTGACTATGTTCTATTTTATTATGTAATAATGGATTACTTTCTACTGTTGTATCATTTTTGCAACGTGTGCTAGATACGTTAGGCATGTTGTCCAGTCCTTTGGGCGACTCGATTGCCGCCTGCCTTGCCGAAAAAACTTACTACTATCATAGGTGGTCTTTCCAGATCTTATTGATCTTAAGTATGTACACAAAGTTTTTCCAAATGCTTTATCACCTGTATAGTTTAGGTGAAGATTTGATCTGTTTAACATGGACTGATCAATGTTACTATTGTCAATAAATGTTATATTGTGCTTTTTGCATAATTCATGCACTAGATTGTTATATTCCGTTATTTTAGAATGAGGAACCTTATTGTCATACATCTTTATTTACCTGGCTTGCCCCAAGGTTCGGTGTTAGCCCCTATACTTTTTTTGATATTCATAAATGACCTCCCCGAAGCGATACCCCACCCCTCTATTGTGGACATATCTGGCCGGATTCACAGAGTCTGGGCGATAACCTATGTAGAAGCACTTTGAACCTGGAGCACTGGACAGAGAATCTAAGTTTCAATGATCACATCGACGCGCTATGCAAAAAACTGACCAAGAGGATCGGTCTATTAAATTCCATAATACATAATTTACCAAATAGAGAACGAATCCAATTTTATGATGCTATAATTAAACCATTGTTCATGTATGGTGGTTTGGTTTTTGTCGATGACCAGTCAAGAAAATCTTGTTAGATTGTTTGAACTTCAAAAACGTACAGCAAGAGTCATCTTAAATATCAAGTTAAGAGAAGAGAGAACCATGACTTTGTTTAAAAAACTGAAATGGATACCTTTCACTGATGAACTCAAAAAAATATATAAGGTTGTAATGTGTTTTACCCTCGTTAAATAAAGTTGCTACTACTACTACTACTATAGCAGCCATCTTTACAATAATATTCGCTTATCGCACAGAATAACACCAACTGATATAATAGTTCAAATGCAATGATAAGTTACCTCTTGAATTACATCTCAGAAACTGTGTTGAAAATGGAGATGCTGACCCATTCCATAAGATTACCGTTTTACATCGTTGTATAAAACATTTTGATCGCATGTATAAAGGAATTATTTCTCATCCCAGAGATATAGCCCAACGACTTAACATTGACCTCCTTGTGATTTTATAGAGATACAGCCTAAAACTACAGAACTGAGGATTTTACAAAGCGATATCGGTACCTTCCCAAAGTTGTAGACAATTAGATATGTTGCTTACGTCCAACACGCTTAAAATTACATAACTCAAAATAATTCGAGAAAAACCGTTTTTTTGTTCAATGTAGAGACTGGTTCATAGGAATTAGTCATTTTGAGTTATGCAATCGTGTGTCTTCATCCATCCGTGTCGTTGAACAATGAAAAAATTTGTTGTGAAATTAGCGAAGATAAAATAGCAGTTTGTGAGAAAACTGCGGGTCTACGGTGCGGGAAGTTTTCGGATTTGAACTCAGCGTGTTCGAAAGTGTTAGTTCCCATAAAAATATTTCAGTTCCAAGACATGCTTAATGAAAATCGTTTTCTAGGCACTTTTCGAGGTCACAGCAAACGGCCTACTATAGCAACGTTTGTATGAGCGACTGTTCATCTGTAGTTGCAAGGGACGGTAATAACAAGGTAAAGGTCAGTATCACTGGTCAGTATCACAACTATTTAATAAACTTGAAGTAAAGTTAGTAAACAATGTTATTTCCCACAAAGTTAAACAAAATTTAGCTTTTTGTGGCTTTTTGAAGGTATAAAAACCCGTGGAAACGGTGAATTACTATAATAGATTGAAAATAATTATTAAACTGTGATCTCGACTACGATTGAAATTATCGTCTTATCGAAGCAGAATACTATCTCGTTGTATTATAAAATTTCAATGGTATTAATGATTTAATATTTCATGTTATTTACAAAATGTACTGTAGTTTTGTACACAATATAATCAGTGCGAACACGGCGATGGCTTTGTTTCACTTTGAGCATATAAAAATGAGTATTTATAACGTACGGGTCTTTCACGGTATTTAATAAATTTATATAACGTCTGATATTGTAATTGTATAAAATAATCAGTGCGACCACAACGGCTCCGAAATAACAGACTATAAGGTACTATTAAAAGCAGCAAAGCTTTACCTACCTCGATATATTTTTCTAAGGCGCTAAGTTCGATAAACTTGCGTTTCTTCGACGAAAGCGTGCATATTAAAGTGTTCACATCAGATGAAAATGCTCGTCGTAAAAACTCGGTATTTGTCGTATTTTACAAATCTGTCACGTGATTTACCACCGCCCGTACACGGTACACCGCGACACGAATTTAGAGCTATATGAAAGTTGCATGCCCATATATGGGCTTGCAACAAAAATCACATTATCATGTGGTACAAATGCTGTTTTTTCATTCGAAAATTTGAATTTGAGGTACAATATATAATAATAAATAATAATAATAATAACGATTTATTGGTAGGCTAATATATCCACAGAGTGGCTCTTCGCTTACCAAATTTTATAAATTATCAGTAAAGTATTCATAAAGTCTATAAACTATTTTACGAATATTACTGCAATATAACTTTGAATATATAACGTGTTCGACAGGACAAAATATTACATACAAAAATACGAATTAACTAAGTTAGAACAAAACTGTACGAAACTATATACAATTAATATTTCTTTCTAAGATTATCCAAGTCTTGACCATGCATGCTTTCATGACTAAGAAATTCTTGGTGTCATTGTAGAATACTCTATAGTCTTTATTATATTATTGCTGCAGTTACTGGCTGTATATATATATATATATATATATATATATATATATATATATATATATATATATATATATATATATATATATATATATATATATATATATATAAGACTATATTATAAAAACGCCCTCGTCGTATATGGCTGATTCGATGCTACCCACCTTGATGGCTATTAGACAGCTTTGGCAAGGACAACATGACGTCGACGAGGACGTTAAAATAACGTCATACACTTCACGTTTGCTTCTGGTTTGAATCTGCGACTTCGTGTTCATCTCTTTTGAAGATGCGATGTGACTTCGTGTTCATCTCTTTTGAAAATCTCTTGCTTTTTTCGCCGCTTCCATATTTCTTTATCGTTTTCAATTATTTGTACACGTTTGTGCAAGAAAATGCTCTATTATAGCTACTGGGCCAGTATTTCCTAAACATTTTCTATGAACATTCAACAAGTTCTTTTTGATAAAAAGGTATATTTTGTTGTTTTTGAACAAATGAATTTTATCGCATCATACGGACGAAAACGCAAAAGCTGCAGGAACTGTTCACGAGTCAATTTTTAGTTTCTATTTGATTTATTCGATTTTCTAAGCTGTTCGATATTAATAGGCATATATGTAGTAATATAGGGATTCGCAGCCTGTATATTACTGTGCATATCAGAGTTAACATTGGTGAAAATTCAATGTTGTTTACGACTGTTTTTCCCGCCGAAAAGTGTTTTTTATTTAATTTGTCGTGTATTTTCGTACTCGTTTGAGAGGGAAATAAAATTGATCACCTTTGTACTTGTTTAAGCAGTATTGAAGTGGTCAACAGTGCTTGCAGTCCTGTTTATTTTTTTTATGGCGATGAAAGTACTCAACGCATCCAAAACTCAGCGAAATATAATAACACAAACGTTTCAATCAAAACAATATTCAGCTACAAATATTGGAGAAAATATGGGAAACAAAATGTAGTGTATGGGATTTAGTACCTTTTGGTGTATACATACATACATACATACAAAACTTTATTTAAACCACGTTAGCCTCAACAGCCGTTGGAAGGCTGGTTTCCATAAGGGGCGTGAAATTACCTATTTACAAGAAGTTAACTATATACAGGAAATACAAAATACAACAAAATAAAAAATACAAGTGATTTTAGCTGCACGATTACCCACAAGCAAGTTTCAACTTATTCTTTGTTTCAATATCGACTTGAAAGAGCTTAGGGATTCAGCAATTTTTGCCTCATGGGGAAGATTATTCCAATGCAAGGCACCACTATAACTGAAGCACCTCTTGCCGAGTTCTTTTTTCGGCATAGGTGGTGCTAAATCAGTATCCCTATTTCTAAGATTGTAAGTATTATGTCTTTCATTATTAAATTGAAATGCTTCTTTAAGATTGGGTGCGGTGTGGCCATTCAGAATTTTATAGACGAAAATTGATTTAAGATAATTTTGTCTTTCTTCTAGAGGTTTCCAATTTAGATTATTGAATAACTCAGATGACCGAATATCGTAAGATGCCCCAGTAATTACTCTTGCAGCACGATTTTGGTATTTTTGCAACTTATCTTTGAGCCCAATTCCACAATTATCCCACAACGGGCTGCAATAATCGAAATAAGGCTGTATAATAGCATTATATAGCATTTTGGTCGTCGACAGTGTTACAAAAGGTTTAACACGTCTCATTGCACCAACGCCGGCACCAACTTTAGAACAGTTTGAATCAATATGTTTATCCCAAGACAACCTTTCGTCCATAGTCACGCCGAGGCATGAATATTTATTAATCCTGGGTACTAGCTTATTATTAATTAAAATAGGATTACCAGATACTTTATTCTTAAGGTTATAATGAGATCCGATGAACATATGTTTCGATTTACTGGGGTGGATTTGAAGTTTATTGTGTATCATCCATTTGCGTATGTTTTCGAGATCAATATTTACCTTGTCGACAAGTGTAAATATGGTGTATGTTATTTAGTTTAGGTTTAGGTTAAATACCAGGCTCCTACGAGTTAGGTCATTTCACGAGTCAAGCTCGAGCCCGAGTCAAGCTCGAGCCCGAGTCAAGCACCAGTCACGAGTCAATTTCGAGTCACGAGTCAAATTTTCCAATTTTGATGCTGGTAAGTATACTTTATGAAATAGCGCATCTTACTTTATTTACATTCTCACCGTCGCTTGTTGTTAACAGTTCCACAAACCTGAATCGGCTCGGTCGCTTATCCCGCGTTGAATGATGGAAATGCGATGGATTATTCCCATATGCCTGGGCGTCCTTTTACGGCAAAGGCCTGCATGGAACCGCTATATATTTGTGGGACTGTGGACGAGCCAGTGTACAGACAAGTGAGACAACGACTATGGGAATTCTGTTTGTGAGAAATCCGGTAATTCCTAATTTGCGAGCGGGTAAGCCGACAACCGTTTGTGCAGGCTTTGCAAAGCCTATTTTTGAATATTATTGCAATATCATAATTTTTGACGTAAAGAAACGTATTACTTACTCAAATTTTAACTAAGTTAAGTTACTTTAATTAAACTTAAAATATCCGCCAAGTTGTGACGTAATTGTTGCCATAGCAACGGCAGTTGTGTTACACCAATCAGATACTCTCTGTTTTAAAACAAATAATAATTTTCCAGAAATTCATATTCACATCAGAAAATCTTTAATTTTTAATTTTTAAAAAAGTGTAGCAAGCCACTTTTAAGGCCCACACAGACCGAACGCCATTCGGCAACGCGACGCGAATTTTAAAAACAAATAAAACTGTGAACTGTTGAAAATTTTACAAGACATGTAGACCAAATAGTTAAAATTGCTTAAGTGGTTCCGAATATTTGAAAAACATAGAAAAATATTGAAGTTAGATGTCATTGAAAATTGAAAATTCGCGTCGCGTTGCCGAATCGCGTGCGGTCTGTATGGACCTTAAAAGACAAGTAGATGAAAAACTGCACGACTTCGTAACGGTTTATAATATGAGTGAAACAGATTGCAAACATATTTTTAAGAAAACCATGCTTTTACTATACCTTTACCAGAGGCCATTGTTTCAGTTTCATATATATAACCCGCTCACAGGCAAGTAACCTTCATTTTTGAGGCAAACAAGTATAACAGTTGATTTCGGAGGTGTGTCGAGGGTGTGAGAAAGCTTTTCCTGCGAAGTGTATAGGCGATTGTCAGAGGAAGTTAGACATTTTTAGCTTGACTCGAATTGGACTCGTGACTCGAGCTTAACTCGGGCTCAAGCTTGACTCGTAAAATGAATACACTAGGCTCCTACAACTCGGATATAGTTGATAACGAAGTCAAGATGGCGAATATTTGTACTTTGAAATTATGATTTTAATCGTCTTATTTGTATGTTATCGAAGCGGCGACGAGGTAAAATTGGCGACGAGGTAAAACAATACTTGTATAAGAGTTTTACAACAAAAATAAACGAAATATAGGGAAGGAAACGACAATAATAGTCTGTTTTCGAGACCTTGAAACACTTGGATTAAGATGGAAACGGTGGTTGTGTCTGGTTTCCAGAGCTGTATGTTCTGGATATATTTTCAACCCTACCAAATACAGGTGGTGTTCAAGATTCTAAGGAAGCTACTGATGCTTTGAATACATACTTTATTCCAAAAATTGATACTACATATGCTAGACATTGTTTCAGAAAATTAACACAAGCTCCAGGAGAAACAGTTCGCCAGTTTCCAGCTAGATTGAGACGAGCTGCAAAAGACTGCGGTTATGGAGATAAATCAGACAATCAAATTCGTGATGAAATTCTCTGTAAATGTTCAAGCTCGTAGGCTACATTAAAAGGAAACTGTTGGAGGAGGGTCAAGGACTTACCCTATAGAACAAATACTCGAAGTCGCTGAGAACTGTTAGAAAGTTGATTCGCAGTTTGCAACGATGTCGACAGTGAAACGAGAAGGTGCTGAAGTTGCGAATTATGTAAAAGGTAAAAAGCGTGATTGGCGTGACAGTAATAAGGAACAGAGAACTGGTCAAGATAAAAGCTGCTACAGATGTGGTAAACTTGGTCATTTCGGAAAAGGTCCCAGTTTCCCCGCGAAGGGAAAGGTCTGTCGAAAGTGTGGTTTAAAGGATCATTTCGAAGTAAGACGTAATGTAAGACGTAGCCCAAGGAAGAGAAAGGTAATAACGTCAGCTGATGCCAACAGCGTAGAAGTACGGTCAATGCGTGTGGTAAACTCAGAGGAAGAGGATCTAGTATAATCATTTATCGTGGGAAACACCAAGCCAGAAAAAGTTGAAGTTATTGTTGGAGGATGTCAATTGAATATGATCATTGATTCTGGTGCTAGCGTTAATCGTAGATAAACAAACGTGGGAATGGCTGAAGAAAAATAGAGTCATGTGTACTTCATCTCGTTCAGAAAAGAAACTCTATAGATACGCTTCACAGACACCAAAGGAGATAATCGGGACATTTAATTGTAAAATTCTCTGTTGGTGATCACGTCGTGGATGCAGAAGTCTGTGTTATTTCTGGGCGAGGAGAGTCACTCCTTGGCAAAGATACAGCTATGAAACTAGGAGTTATTAAGCTATGGAGCTATGTTAGTTATGGAGTTATGGGCGTTGACGTTGCTTCAGTCAAGTCGTGACTGCAGAGCGTTGGTGAAATGATTCAGAGAAAATACCCAGAGGTCTTTAGTGTGTTCAGTGAGCTTGATTTAAAGTGGAGGTTCCACCAGTTGGAACTAACCCCTGAATCAAAAGATATTACTACATTTTTCACTCACTGCGGATTATACAGATACAAAGGGTTACTGTTTGGTGTCAATTCTGCATCAGAGCAATACCAACACGAGATCCAGAGAGTACTTGCAGGATTGGAAGGACAGGTAAATATATCTGATGATACCATTGTGCATGTGCAAAACCAAGAGGATGACACTCGGTTAGAGAATGTTATCAAGCGACTGGGAGATTTTGTTTTAACACTCAATGTCGAAAAGTGTCAATTTAACATGAGTCGCCTGACATTTGTTGGAATGGTTTTGTCCGGAAATGGCATTAACTGCACGAAAGAGAATGTGAGTGCAGTGGTTGAAGCGAGAGAGCCAGAGTCAGCGTCAGAAATGCGAAGCTTCCTGGGTCTAGTGAATTATTGTGGTCAATTTATCCCTGACTTGGCAACCATATCAGAACCCCTAAGATGTGTAACTAAGAAAGGAGTATCATTCAATTTTGCCTCGGTGCAGAGGGAATAGTTTCAAGATTTGAAGAATCTTGATTATTTTGATAAAGATGCACCAATTCAAGCAACCTCGTACCCACGGCCTTTGCGCGGTTACAGAGTCTCTGGTACGGGAAGCAAAGGCCCTGGTAAACACTGGTCACGTGACTCCAAAAATATTGGGCATTTCGTAATAATTTAGCTTTCAATCCGGGGGGAGCGGAGCCGATTGATTTTGTCAAACATGGCAGCGCGAGGTGCGACGTTTTCGAGTTTTTATATTATTATGATAAATAAAACTTTGCTAGTGAGATTTGAGAGTGGGTATATATTAACTATGCATTCTACGAGCTTTCTTTCAACAAATTGTGGAATAGCTAACGGTAATACTTATCAAAGATCGAGGATCAAACTGAGGTAAAACTAGTAAAGTGATCTGTCCATAAAGACTTTAAATTGTCTATTTTGTATCCAGCTGCTTGTGTGCGACGTTTTATAAAGAATTTAATAAACAATGTTGATCATAAGTAATTTTTATGTATTGACCAAAGAATATCACTTGGGCTTATTTATTGTACTTTTATGGAAGGATAAATACTCAGTAATATGTGCCTGTATAGTCCAAGGGACATCTATGGAAAGGAAATTCTTCATGTTTAAACATGTAGTTATCAAAGCAGAATATTTTGAAACAATTAATTAACTGGTGGAGTGACAGGTTGGTTTTCGTATGTATGTAGTTTAAAATACAGTTGTGAATAAAATTATACACAGTTTCATGCAAATGACACCTTTTGTGTGTAAGTTAATTTCATATTTATTTTTTGGGATGTTTATTTCTGTTTGTCTGGAAAGGGGGGGGGGGGAGTACCATTCCTGAATCATGAGAAATAATATACAGTGATCTTGAAACATGAAAAATAATAGGAAAGAAGCCCTGAAGCACATGTATAAAATATCAAATTTATTAGGAATCTGATATCAGTGAGATGTGACTCCGGAGTCTTAAAGACAAATAACAGTCTGTATACTGGGTGTGCGACTGTGCGTTCACCTATTTGTTTACATTTGCAGTTACATCAGTTCATGATTTATGAAATTTGAACCAAAACTGTAACAATTTTAGTGACGGCACAAGTCACTAATAATTTTAGGGTAAATACTTCATTTGTCAGTTGCATCTTATAGTATATACTGTATTAATATTTTTAAAAAAAGTTGTAATTGTACCCTGTCTAATATCTTTGGTTCAATACAATTGGCGACTGGTCTGTCTTAGAATTCATGAAAGACCTTAAAGTTTGCTAAAACCTCAAGAAAACATGCCTTTTATCAGGAGATCAATTAAATTTTCTGCTTCAACCAGATTAACCACACAAATGTTATTGTCACCATTGTGACTACCGACACTTTTTACAAATATTACACCGATAGTTGAGACTCTGACTGACATATCATACCGTGTTTTCAAATATCTTTGGCTTTGGTTAAAAACCAACATCCTTAAACATTTTAAATACTTCAGCCTACAGAATTTCCATAATGATGGTCAATTATTCCACTCCCTGAGAATACTATAATTACTTCTTTCCCATAAAAATTCTTTTGGGTTTAATTGAAATATTATTATTCACAGCTGGTCTAAAAAATTAGGACTAACATTGGGTGGTTTGATGCATCATACTTTTGTCAGTAAAATTAAAAATCTATTCAATCCTTTCCATATCTATTCAATCCAATCCTATTTGTATTAAGGAGGTAGGGCTTAACAGAGATACACAGAGGCTTAATAAATATGGTTACACTAAATTTTATCAGTTTGTAAATTTCATTTTTTACATTCTGAAACCAAAAATCACCATATTACGCATGAATTACATATCACAGTTGTCACAGAGTGAACATACCAAATTTAAACAACATTCACATGCATTGTTTCTAGATGAAATATCAACAGATTTTTTGTGCAAACAATGTAATTCATGAGGTGAAAAATGAGTGTTTATATGATATGTGTGCACAGAGTTTCAAGACCAGCTAGCGGGGCTGAAACCAGTTTTCCCAGTTATGCTTAGAGCTGATGAGAACATAACATTAGTTTTAACACAAAATGGCAATTTACCCAGCCCATGGCAATATCACACAATATACAAAAATGCACCCAGGTTCTTCCTTCTCACCAGCACAATTGATCAAGTCATACACATTCATTACTGCCAATCTCTTTAATATTTATGTCTCATTTACAATTGCTATGTACAAGTACAATATATTTTCATTATCAGCAGTATTATCACAACATCTATTTCACTAGCATCATCATCATCATCATTATTCTCACCATTCTAATTGAATGAATGAATCAAAAATTTCCTATCACACCACTCATATTACTTAATTGCCCAAGGTCGGGCCATTTCACAGCACTCCAGGATCTGAATACCTGCAACCACCTTTTTAATCTAATAAGATAAGAGAAACGAATGACAAATGTTTTTCTGGCACACTGGAACATCATTGCCATAAAATAAATGTCATTTGAACCCTCATTTTGCTCTGCTCAATTAGGTTGCAAGGTAAATAATAGGGATGTAGTAAGTTAAGCCAGTATTACTGATAATTGTCTCTTTACATTTTGCTCACAACCAAACTCCAATTATATGGAGCAAGTATAGAATATCCAGCCACTTTTTATTATTCACTTTTAAAACCTTACCCTTGACAAGTAAACTTATCTGGTGTTGGACAGAGAAAAATAACAAAGTACGCCATATTTGATTATCCCATTAGTGTGCAAGACTCTCCCTTGGATGGGTAGAATTGGGGGTTATGGAGATTTACTGGCAAGAGGTGGGGGAAACATTTCCTCCAGTAAAATTTACGGGGGCCATTGGAATTTTTTTAAACATCAAAATCATCAACCAGAGTATTGAGGCGATAAAGAAAAGAAAAGAAAAGAAACGAAAAGAAAAGAATGCCTGACTGTTCTGTAAAATTAATGTAATTTGATTTTCTTGTCGGAGAAAGTTAGGTAAGGTTGGCATTTTCACACTTTTCTATTATCATCGTACTATTCTGTTAAGTTTTTATTGAATGAGTCAGAGACTAATAGATTGGTATGAGGACAGTTAATTTGTAATAATTTTTGCATGTATTCATTTATTAACTTTTGACTACTGTATAAATGGTCAGCCAGTTTTAAAAATAAGTATTTTACTGAGGGTACTGCCTGTCCTGATGATTTTACATGTCAAAGAGAACTCCAGTTATGAAATAAGAAAGATTGAATATTTTCTGAGCATGTTGGAACAGAAGATGTTGATTTTAGTGAAGGATGGAGAGAACCAAAAAATATATCAGGCATGAAGGAGGGTAATATATATCCAAAAGCGAAAGATGGAGGAATAATTAGACGAAGAAAACTAATTATACAAACAGACAGCCACGAATCTGCTGGAATTTAGGATATGTAAACTGATAAATATGTGAGAATATATAAATTTTATAAATTGCACCGCTTACCCAAAATCCATGTGACTTCAAAGTTTATAATTTCCATCAAAATAAAAGCAAGCTTAAAATCTGCTGCCAGTTGTTTTAAAATATGGTTATAAAACACTTGTTATACCTTCATACTTTATAAATCAAAGGCAGACCAAGGAAAAATCATGTATAAATGTGTTTTTTAAATGTTATAGTTCGCCCATTGTTCAGTTTTTCATCCCCCCGGGATGACATGACCTTAATAAGGCCAGGTTACAAAACTGTCCAATATTTTTGGAGTCACGTGACTAGTGTTTACCAGGGCCTTTGCTTCCCGTACCAGAGCCTCTGAAGCGCGCAAAGGCCCTGGGTACGAGGTTGCAACTCAAGTAGTTTCTGGTGCGAGTCCTGTTGGGTTAGGAGCGGTGTTGACTTAGACTCATAAAGATGGTCCACGAGTTATCAGCTACGCAAGTCGCAGCATTACTGAAACCGAAAAGAGATACTCGCAGACAGAGAAGGAAGCCTTGGCTTTGGTATGGGCTTACGAGAAGTTCCACCCGTATGTATATGGGATTTCGTTTGAATTGATCACAGACCACAAGCCATTAGAGGTCATTTATGGGCCAAGATCAAAGCCTTGTGCACGTTTTGAACGGTGGGTACTGCGAATTCACACACATTTAAAGTGAAGTATGTTCCAGGATCGAAGAATATTGCTGACCCGTTGTCAAAATTAATACATGGCCGTCAAACCACCAGGGAATATGAAACAGAGGCTGAAAGTTATGTACGGTTCGTGGCAGTGACAGCAACGCCTAACTCAATGACAACTCGAGAAGTAGAAGTCTCTGCAGATGACGAAGAACTCACGGCGGTAAGAAAGGCTATTAACGACAGTTCATGGGATAAGATGGTCTACAAACAATACATCCCGTGTTGTGACGAGTTCTGTGTAGTTGGTCAACTAGTGCTCGGAGGAACAAGAGTGATTATTCCAAAGAAGTTAAGACCCAAAGTGCTAAGTTTGGCTCACGAGGGGTATCTTCGTGTTGCTTCGAAGTAAAGTTTGGTGGCCAGGACTGGAAAAGGATGCAGAGAAGTATTGTAAAGCGTGCTATGCATGGGTGCCAATTAGTTAGTCGTCCTGACGTCGTAGAGCCCATTATAACGACTACAGTACCCTTCCTATAGTGGCCCATGGAGAGATTTAGCATTTGACCTGTTAGGACCACTGATCTGAAATAAGACTGGATAACGCATCTATAGTATACAAAAGTGAAGCCGGAAGTCACCGGCCGCCACCCGATTCTGGGGCCCCACTTTTGTATAGATTTGTATTACAGACGGTAGTTTTTCGCCTTTTTTGCCTTTGCTACGTTTCCGATCGGGCCAATTTTACAATCACAACGATAGAAGCATACAAGAAGAATTTTGAACTATATTAGTAGCAGTATTATGGCTTTATAACGCCGCGAAACGGGATTTACAACTCTGAAGGAGTGGAGAGCCTCAGACTTTGTTTATCAACACGAGCTCGTTTTGCTACTTTCATACAAAATCAACTCGAAATATACAAGAATTATTGTTACTGGACGAATATTCTCACGAAATTTGAAGAAATAAAGCAGCTACATTGTGAACGAACGCGTACAGAGGTTAGTTTTAAATTACCTTGAGGCTACTTCCATAATTACATAATTAAAATAACATATTGAGTCGTTGTTTATAATTTGGATTAAAAATATTTCATTGTCACTTGTCTCCCTACTTTAAAACATATAAAACTTCTCGACAAGTCGCCTAGGAATGCTTTTGACAAAATTGATATTTAAAACTATTCCTTATTAAATTCGTATAATTATAAAAGTAGCCTCAAGGTATTTTAAAACTAACCTCAGTACGCTTTCGTTCACAATGCAGCTGCTTCATTTCTTCAAGTTTCCTGAGAATATTCGTGCAGTAAACAGTAATTCTTGAATATTTTAAGTTGATTTTGTATGAAAGTAGCAACGAGCTCGTGTTGATAAACAAAGTCTAACCTCTGTACGCTTTCGTTCACAATATAGCTGCTTCGTTTCTTCAAATTTCGTGAGAATATTCGTCCAGTAACAATAATTCTTGTATATTCTGAGTTGATTTTGTATGAAAGTAGCGAAACGAGCTCGTGCTGATAAACAAAGTCTGAGGCTCTCCACTCCTTCAGAGTTATAAATCCCGTTTCGCGGCGTTATAAAGCCATAATACTCCAAATTTTTTGCTCAAACTTCTTCTTGTATGCTTCTATCTTTGTGATTGTGAAATTGGCCCGATCGGAAACGTAGCCAAGGCAAAAAACGCGAAAACCTACCGTCTGTAATACAAATCTATACAAAAGTGGGGCCCCAGAATCGGGTGGCGACCGGTGACTTCCGGCTTCACTTTTGTATACTATAGATGCGTTATCCAGTCTTATTTCAGATCAATGGTTAGGACCTTTACCTACGGGAGAGTCGATACTGGTTGTTATCGACTATTACAGCCGTTACTATGAAGTTGTTATCATGAAATCAACCCTTACTGCTAAGGTCATTGAAAATCTTGAAGAAATATTCTTTAGACATGGTCTTCCCGAAAGTTTGACGTCTGATAATGGACCTCAATTCATTTTCACAGAATTTTCAGCTTATATGGATTATCAAGGAATTCGACACAGAAGAGTAACTGCAAAGTGGCCTCAAGCGAACGGCGAGGTCGAACGACAGAACCGGTCATTGTTAAAGAGAATCCAAATCGCACAAACAGAGAAGAAAGATTGGAAGAAGGAATTATGTAAAGGAAGGTAAGATGTATGCTGGCGAAAGACGAAATGCCCAGTACTCGGATATTCTTCCTGGTGATAAAGTATTGGCACAGCAAGAGAGGCAGAACAAGTTCTCATCCCGATTCAACCTGTTCCATTTACCGTGGTGAAGATTCGTTGCAAGATTCGTTGCAAGATCCAGTGCCAAAGCAAGAAGAAACAATACGTGAAGAAATACCACATCATACCACACATACAATTCGTGAAGAACTACAACTTCATAAAGACGAAAGAGTTTCAAATGAAGGAGAGACAATCGGACAGGCGAGCAGCTCTCTTAAGAAAAACATTCCATTAAGACGATCAGAAGGGATAAAAAAAACCAAGCTATTTGAACGATTATGCTTGCACATTTACTTAATTCGGACACTTCTATTTCTAGTTATATTACATAGTATTTAGGTCCTAGTAAATAAGTATATTTGCGATCATTAATTTTTTAGGATAATCTTAAAAGGAAAAAGAAGAACAAAGACGTAATTAAAGTGTTTTGTTATAGGAACTATATATATAAACTTTGTTTCTGGATGTATGTGTTTAGTACCTTTTGGCATATGTTATTTAGTTTAGATTTATGTTAAATGCCAGGCTCCTTAGCTCCTACGCTCGGATATTATTGATAACGAAGCCAAAATGGCGAATGTTTGTACTTTGAAATTATGATTTTAATATATAAACAATCCGTGTTACTTGTATGTTGTTGATTGTGGTGCATACTCCCATTTTTTTTTCAAAACAAGCATAAATTTGTGACGTTCTAGAGAGGACGTGAAAACACCTTGAATGCCGTCCTAAACACAACGTGAACGACGTCCTAGACTAATCCGGACGTAAAATCCCACATCCCTGGCTATTTTCACGTCCTCGTCGACGTCGCGTTCTGTTTGCTAAAGCAGTCTAATAGCTCATGTACGACTTGAGCTCATGGTATAATTGTTGAATATCGTGCAGCAGATGATGGTCAACCAGCAATTATTTGTTATGATATGGATGGAAATCAAATTATTGCTTGCGTCTGCAGATTCCATTCCCGTGCACAGAAAGCGAGTATATATAGCTGGAGTATATATAGTAAATATATGATAACTTGAAACAGTATAGTGTTTTCCCACATTGTGTTTGCCATGCATTTTATGCGGCATGGCTGTTTATGCATGCAAATGCGCAATCTGTTAGTATAGGTGGGTTTCGCTAAGTGTTATACATGGTGATAGTCAATGCAACCAAACAGAAAATAACCGAAACACAACTATGCGGGTTCCTTTTTCCTGAGCCAACGGCGCGAAGCGCCGTTCCGGGCGGAAGCCCGGGGCGAGGGTACTCATTCCGTCCAGCTATTTACACACGGGGAAAGGAACACACTAGCGAAGTCTAAAGTTCGTCAAATATCGCGGGCGCATGGTGTATGGGTGGTCATCTCACTGATCTCAAAATATGGCTGCTTGCCAGGAGTGAAGAAGGGGAAAATATAAATAATACATGTAGGAAAGCTTGGGAAATCGTTTCACATAACAAATTGCAAAACATTTTTTCAATTTTTAAACGTAAATATTGAATCGATAAGAATTGATTTAGTTTGAGAAATCCTAAAGTATAGCCTGGCAAGTTTGTTTCAATGGTTTATGTATGACTTTTCATTATTATAGACTTTGTTTTTGTTAAAATCTTTCTATGCATTGTATGCGAAAGTTTCTTTGTTAAATTAACGTTTGTAGAAGTTCATGATAAAAAGGAAAGCAAATTATTTCATTAGCGTCCTGTATGAATTAAATTTATTTCATTTCAAAGTGCGAGTAATTTAAGTCCGTTTAATATCGGCAAAAAACAGTTGATTTCAATTTACATTTAAAAACGTTTTATCTAGAGTATCATTTTGAATTTTACATTAAAATAAAGCCAACACACAATCCAAAATAATATACCTATTTATATATTTTTGAAATTGATAGTTTCGTATTTAAAAGTGTTCAAGTTTCATCTATTTTTTGCAGGTTTGTACAAAAAATTTTAAAAAAAATTATCGTGTTGCCATGACTAACATGACGTGAGCAACGCGGGCCTGCGTTCAGTGTTGGCGTAACTACGAATACTTCATGTTGAAACAATGCTTGGGGAATATAGGCGAGGGGTTGTTGCATGCATGTATTTCTAGTCTACAAATAGTACACCGTTATTGTGACTTTGGGGCTTTTAGTACTGTTTAATAAACAAGCAGGAGTGTTAAACCTAATAAAACACGACCTGCTAGTTTATTAATAGATATACTGCCTTAGTTATTAGTATTCTTTATATAAAGAATACTAATGAGGACACGACTACAATAGATACCGCCTTATTAGTATTCTTTATATGAAGAATACTAATTAGGAGTGTTTTATCAGGTTTAAAGCCACTTCACGTGACATATTACGGTTGACATGATTTGCTTTATGATTTGCTTTATGATTTGAAGTACTAGTTAAAATATGAGCAGCTGATCTTTACCGTATTTACAATGGCGAGCGCGCAAAACGTACTTGTAAAATGAATTTATTTGCTTACTTTATTAGTATTCTCTGTCCATGGGGACAATCTCACGCTTCATTAGCTACTAAAACTTAAATTAGTATGGTTAACTTTCATAAACATCCATGCTTCTCAATTAGTATTGCTAACTTTCATAAACATCCCTCTAACACGACTTTCTGATCTTTAATGCGGTTTATACAAGTGTGCACGTGTGACCTAAATACCGCATCGTGATTTGTTTGTATAGGTAATCATGCGATGGCGAGTACAATTATACCCTGGTTGCCAGAGGTTCTGTATCTTTCGCCTTATTCCCGCTCGTATTTATTTTACGCGAGGCGAAGAGAACCTCTGGTGGCACGCGATACAAATCTCTCTTCCTTTGGTACAAAATTTGTACCAAGCACATGATTGGTTAGTTATATAATTAGCAGTCACATGAAGTGATGTGATTGGCTACACAAAAGAACCTGTTTATAAATCTGAGAGAACATGATGTAAACAAAGTACAGAAATAATACGAACGTATTAAATTTAAAATGCTTACTCAGTGTGGGTTATTTGAGATTAACTTAGTTTGTTCCGCTATAAAAATATTTTCTGCGCTGGAGAAGAGCTGACATCGCGGCATGACTTGAGAGTCGACGACATGACATGTTCACTCTATGCAGTAGTAATATTTGTAAAATATGAAGTGTTGGTCACTTGCTTATCGTTCAAGGTTTTAAATTTTGGTAATTCGTTGACTTTAATAGTTATTAATATGGTTTATTTTGCCAATATTTTTCTGTTGTCTGTTTATAAGGACAACTATACTGGCTCCGTTGCACACATATGTATAAATATTTATATGTTTATATTCTTTCACTTTTGACTTTATATGTTCGCTAATACAAACGGCAATCCACAATCAGTGAGGTTGTTTTTTGCCTTGTGCGTTGCGAGAATAGTCTATATGTTTCTAATAAATAATCTACATGTTTGGCCTGCTTATTTTAAATATTTTACACAAGGCTGCCAAACAGTCTGAAGAGAGCTATTTTGGTAGTATGACAAACCCGGAAGTTTACAAACGTCACAAAATATAAAGCCGGTTTTGCAAGTTCTCAAACAGCAACGTCAGCATGGAAGAGAGATTTGTATCGCGTGCCACCAGAGGTTCTCTTCGCCTCGCGTACAATAAATACGAGCGGGAATAAAGGCCCTGTTACACGGTGCAATTTTTCATGCAACTTGTCTCGCAATGGCGTTGCAAATACAAACCGCTGCATTTTTAAGTCAAACGAGATGGAGTCTGAGGCGCTAGATACGAGCTAACGCAGCTTGAAATTACGGTCCAGAGAACAGAGTTTGTGTTGACTCATAGTTCTGCACGACGAGAACAAATCAAACGGCACTTAGAAGCATTGAAAGCGATTTCGCGTGAAACTGACGAATGTAAACGAGCCGTAGAACTCAAGAAAATCGCAAATAAGGAAGAGTTATCCGAGATAAACATATGGCATGACGAAATTGACGAGAAATTAAATAAAGCCGATATTGAAATAAGTCGTCTCGAAGGGTGGCTCAACGACAAGGAGAAACATGAGAAATTTTCTGCACAAGAAGACCAGCTGAAATTCGAACTAAAGCTACACGAAACAAAGTTGAAGTTACAAACAGAACTGACAACAAATTCATCGCCAGACACGTCCAATACGACTACAATCACAGTGTCTGAGAAAACCGCAAAGCTTCCAAAGGTGGTAATCTCAAAATTTAACGGATCTTATATGGATTGGCCCAGATTTTGGGGACAGTTTTCCGAAGCCGTAGACAAGAGTACCATAGCCCCTATAAGCAAGTTTACGTATTTGTGTGAATTACTTGAGCCCAGTGTGAAACGTGTAGTCGAAGCCCTTCCGTTCACTCCCGAGGGATATAACAGAGCAAAGTCCATATT
>CACRXK020006173.1:0-18555 GCA_902702795.2 Paramuricea clavata | reverse complement strand
CGTTGGGTCTTGATTACAATTCGACTGGGCTTTGTAATCATTTATTTAATCCAGAGTAGCGAGCGAAACATGATTGATATACCTGGTTGCAGTGAACGAACAAACTTTATACAAGTAGATTTGTGCTGGTTTCTCTAACATGTACGCAATTGAATCTGTTTTGATATTAGTGGTTAGCACAACCTCATCTGATACGAGTATGCGCCTACCTCGTACCAAGAGTACAGGCCCTTATCTCGTACCAAAAGTATGCCCAAATGTAACATGTTCAATTATCCAAAGTTTCATGTTATTTACAATAGTAAATTATAATATTATTTAAAATTCTATTGCAGTGGCGTGCTGATCACATGACAAGAATGAAGAAAGTTTTGGGTAATGTTCGTACCCAAGTTCGCCGCGCGATCAGTGTACAAAGCACTACATCTGACCAGCAGCATTCCGTAGAGAACGCAACTGATGGCGGGAACGTTGCCGCGCTTGGTTCCGATTTTATTGAAGACATAAACAGACAGTGAGTATATATGAGCAATATCATCATTGATTATCTATATGAACGAAAGCGATTGTTGTTTATAATGTGTTTTCTTTCTCTGTTGGCAACTCAATATCCTGGTGACGAACTACGAACCACGTTGGATATATTTTTGTTTATTTCTATGTAAATGGTACTGAATATACGTCATCCTAAACGTAACCCAAATGCTTTGTGTTCCATATAAAAACTCTATAAAAACTCTCCAACATGCAACCTTGTTCAATAACATGCTACGTCTTCATTTTAACCCAAAAATATTATATTTAAGTCGTACTCAAGAATCGCTACGGTGAAAAAATGTGCTCAACATGCGTAAAAATGTCACAGCTTGTCAGCTGGATGTGTTCACACTGTCTGTTCCCCGTTGTTTACAAGTCTGGAACAAGTTGTTATCATCTTATAACATGGTTGATGAGGCCAGCAGACTCAAGTTGTTCCAACAAGTACTAGTCTGATATCGTCTGCAGGTAACAAATTGTTCACAATTGTGAACAAGCAAGTAGAACTACTTGATAGAACTAGTAGCAAGTCTGTCACCATCATCAACCTTGTAACAAGGTGATAATAACTTGTTCCAATCTTGTTACAACATGCAACTGGGAACAAGCAGTGCGAGCACATTCTGATATTGGCTTTACAACAACCTTGTTGCAACTTGCAACTTGTTTGCAGATCGGTAACAATTAACTGTTGTATTTTTACGTATGTATATAAAAATGGTGAAGGCAATGTAAATACAAGTCGCTTGTATATATCACGTAAGACAATTAGCAAACACGGAAAATATTTGTGATTCATTAAGAATATTATTTCTTTTTGTTATGAGATATCTAGAGTAAACATATTTTAATAACTTTCTTTTCATATCAATATATCAACTGTAATTTATGGTTAACTGTAGACCTTACGCGCTTACTATATGATCCTATACTACATTCACTACCCTTTATTAAACTAAATTTATATTTTTAGGCTGTATCAACTTTCTTCTGATACGAAAGAAGCAAAAGTACAGTTAGAAAAAGGCACTGAAACGTTTCAAAGGTAGAAATAACATGCTTAAAACTGGAAAAGAATTGGGAAACAATAAAGGCCCGGTCACACTACACAACGATAACGATACGATAAATTGTAAACACGCGATAATTGTCAAAAAAATTGTGTTAGTGTCCACACAACAACGAAAATGGTAAAATTATCGTTAGACGGTAACAATAACGATTTTAAAATCGCTCACCTGAGCGATTTTTTTTTTCAGTCGGACGATAACGATAAATTTTTGACCAATCAGCGCACGTTTTCAAGTTATCGTATCGTTATCGTTGTGTAGTGTGACCTGGGCTTAACACTGGATTGACTATCTGTATTTATTATATACACAACTACTGAGTATATAAGCTATTCGGCAATGTCATCAGGTTATTAACTCATCCTACAATACATGCCAGTAGAAAAACCAAAATGGCGGCTCAAAAATTACCGAAGTTTTTGAACGAGAAAACAGCACGTTATTCACTTTCAATTAAGAGGAATAAAAAGACAATGAAACTCTACTCCCATGCAGCAGGAGCGAAGAATGCCGAAAGAGTGAAGATTCTTCACTCTCTTAAAAACATGAACAGAGTATAACTTAAAGGAAGAAATTAAAGTGAAGTAAAAACAAGGTCAATCTATAGGTGTGAAATCAACAAGCACTTGCGAAAAAGGGAACTACAGGCCCTCTGGCAGGATTGGAACCTGCGGCCCTACGATTCCGGTGCAGCGCTCTAACCAACTGAGCTACAGAATCCAGTTCTCGAGTGTTAACCACAAGTTCTTGTATAGGGTGATACCAGTATACGGGTGGGCTAATATTCGGAATGATCGAAATTCTAGAGACTATGATGCAAGATTTAACGTGCCTTTTTTCTTATGTGTTTTTAGGTTTGTGGAAGAGCTTATCGAGGGCTTGAATAAGAAGAACAATGAAATGCAAAATGACCAGTAAGCTCGATCTTGCACAAACCAATATTAATGAAAGGTCAAAAGTTGGACTGTAAAAACCGTGCACTGGTTTCCAAAAATATCGTGAACATGTATATATACATTATAACACATTGTTACATTGGGTCATTTCTGAATTGCGCTCTATAATTGTGAAAAGCAATAACGTCAAGTACAGGCTTCGTGCTAAATTTGCCATAACGGGTGGAGACTAAGCAAGGGACCTTAGCACTAGGCAAACGTTGCCTGTGAATGTTAAATGAAAGCTTGTTCACTCGACTATCATACGACACATTTGTTGTTATGAAGTAACCCAAATAATCTTTGGAATAACGGCCAAAATGTGCAAAATAAACAAAACAACGTGATTTGTGCACTCTCTCGCATAAAGAAAATGCATTTTTGGAAGATTAAGATTATTATCAATGGCCTAGAGAAGTTCAATGGACCTGCTGCAATGGAATTTGATATATTTGTGTGACTGTCATTGACAGGAGCTGTCCTTGAAATTGTTACTTACAATGAATTAATTAAGGAATTCTTTTCAAAGATAGCTATAAGGTGTTAGTAGCATCATGTGAGAATTTTCTTTGACGTCTCGTCTCCAAATTATGACTTATGACATCGGTATGTGAACACTGTGAGCACACTATAATATCTTGTGTATCGCCACAGTGATTTCTACATGCAAGATCTTGTTTTTTTAGGCTTGTTTGTTAAGCAACTTGTACTCCTTTTGACATTTCTATCTTTATTTTCTCTATAAATAAGCTTCCTAAACCAATTTTGACATTCCGTAAGTGTGAGGTAATGCCATTTTGTATTCGTTGTTGTGGTCTCCGAATAGATGTGTCAAACTCATTTCACTGTTGGTTTTAGATTGTCCATTGTTTTCGTCCCCAACCTTTAGAAACATTACAACTTCGCACGAAGCCTCGTTCCCAGGCTATAGCTTGTAGGCATTTGATCGTAATTCAGAAATGGCCAAATATATATCTCGCAGTGGGCATTTTGAAACAATTTTAACAAAAGATTCGAATTATTTCTAACAGCTATTGTATTTTGACATTATATTTGTCCTATATGTTTCAATCTACCAATCGATTTCAATTGACATGCACAGTATATATTCTAGCAAAAAAAAACCTCGAAAATTGAACGAGTTTTCTAATTCTTAATAGCTTTAAATCAATAACTGTTCAACAGTTCAGTACATAATATCATTTTAGTCAATTTTCTTGGTTAAAAACTGTGCAGATTTCCGAGCCCACGAGCATTATGCACGCCGATGTGTGAGTGCACAAATGTAAACACAACATTTAAATAAACAACGTGAAAATTTATATTTTCTGAACGCTTATTGTGTACTGAGCTCTCATTTACATTCAATAAGAATTCACAGTTTTTACAGGTATGGATTAAAAATTAATGTCAGAAAAATTATTTGTCATTGATTGCTCATGAAATTGACTAAAATGATATTATTTAATAGGAAATTACACTTGTTCTCGAAGTATTAATGAAAAATCACACTTGTGTTAAAGGCGAAATATTTATAATACCACAGTTTGTATTATAAATATTTCGTGCGCGATTTTTCATTGATACTTCTCGAACCGTGTAAGATCCTTTACTTCAGTAAGACTTGGCGGCTTTAAGGACATCGGCAATCAAATTTTGGTCGATCTGGTTAGAAAAGTTCATAAATTTGTATAATCTAAGTTATTTTACACTTTTTCAACATCTGCATGTCTTCGTTTTCAAAATATTTCAGTTTGTTTGATAAATAAATGCAGAATGTATGACGACATGCACATTGTACAAATGATACAATTAATTTTGAAATCCTAAAACTAGACTAATAAAAAAGACGCTTAGACTAAAGACTAAATATGAAATCGTACAGCATTTAAGTCTCGCCCATTTTTGACCACTTTTTAGGTTTTTGAAAAAGTGACCAAACATGGCTAAAAAGTAAAGGATAACCCCCATGGCCTTGGCAGTTTTTGACTCACGGATGTTGCCTGTGAGTCTTTGTGGTTACTTGAGTGTGGGGTGAGTGTGAGGCAGTTAAACAATGGGAAATAACCAGCCTGCTTTTCGCGCACTGTTTGCCCGCGAATCGGGCCTTTCAGAACGGTGCTCGCTTTGCAAAAACAACTTCAAACTGCTAATTCTTTCTGTCACTTTCATTTGATCTTATCCGTGAGTCGCCATCAACTACCTTTGATTGTATTTGCGAATGCAGATATCTGTGCAGATATATTGCCATCGTGCGCGTACCGGAAGTTTGTAAGCGTGCTTCTAGCCGGTCAGGGACAGCGTATAGATGAAAATGACGTAATTATAAAAATTTCAAGATGGCGGTTTACTGAAGGGTGAAACAAAGGGAAATTTGTGAATTTACAATTAAAATTAAAATTAAGAATCAAACGCAGTCAAAACGGTCAGTACTTGTTTCCATCTGCCAAACTTACGTGACTTCATTTTTGGATGATGGAAGAGGTGTTAAATTGACATGTAATTAACCCTATCCCTACTCTAACCCTTACCGCAACCCTAACTCTGCCCTAACCCTAACCCTAACCAAATTAACAAAAAAATCCAAAAAGAAACAACTTCACAAATTGATCAAATGACGTAATGTCAGTTTGGTAGATGGAAACAAGTGAAAACCAGTCAAAACAATGACATTTTACTAGTCTGAATAGTAAGCATTTGAAGGGTTTCATCATTTAATACCGATAATACGGTAAATGTCAGAGACCAAGCATATGATTGGCTTGTTTTGTACTAGTAGCCAATCAAGCTTCATTTACAAACTCCCTAAAAAGGGCCTAAAAGTAAAGGTTGACCAGAGTTTCCTGATTGTTGAAAAAGTGACCAAATTGGAAAAATGTAAAGCCTACCTGTCAGCCTTCCGTTTTTAGCCACTTTTTTGATTTTTGAAAAAGTGATCAAAATTGGCAAGAAAATATTGACCACCGTCCAATTTTGACCACTTTTTGAATTTTTCAAAATACCCTTTATTCTTTCCATTTTTGACCACTTTTTGAAAAATTCAAAATTAAAGTGGAAAGAATGGAAAGATGGAAAGAATAAAGGGTATTTGCTAGTTTATTGGGACGTTTGGAGTTTCTGTAAACATCAAACCCCAAACTTTTTGAACTAAAACTGGTCAGTTTTTGAAAGAGTAATCACATCGAAAAAATGTGAATGGGGTAGCCTTTTATTTTGTCGACAAGAAGACTCCAAGATGTAACTCTAAATCACAGTACACAATGTGACTAATGCTTAAAGTTTTTAATAACAAAAACAGTCTATTATAAACAAATTTACATAGAAGACATGCATTATATTATTCTCTACTATTTACTATTACGATATACATTAAATTATTTTAGATCTATATTTGTTTCTCTTGATAAAAATATGGATATTTGATTAGGATAGCAAAAATAGTCATTGCATTGTGTTCATCATAATTATAATATTCGATATATATTTGTATTTCTGTCTCTGCAGTTTTTAACTGCGATTATTTCGCTGGTTTCTGATTTAGGTTATGTCAATAATTATAGAAACGGTCAACGGTTCAAGCCGCTGAAAATTTAGGATTTGCTCTCAACTGGTAATAGAAAACATAAAATAACATTCACCTAAACCAGAAATCAGCGATAAAAAAATCACTGGAAAAATCGCTTTTGAAGCAATTCGTAGATTTGGAAACAGTTGGAATTCCAATCCGCAGTACTAGAAATTTTTGACCAGCGGTACGTGCCAATGGAACTGAGCCTGCACACAGAAACGACCAGCGGTCAGGTTACACGAGCCCGTAGTTCGTCAGCGGTTTATGTTGATTTCTTCCCTTTGGACTTGGTTTTGGCCCAAATATCAGCTCGACAGCGACAGGATTTCACCACGAGTATTTCTTTGAGGTGGACTTGATTTTTTCTTCCGGGACATTTTAATTGGATGAATCGTTTCTCCGTCAGGATCGGTACGCATGCGTTACACGTGCGGAAGCTGGCCAGTGGGAATCGCGGGACGTAAAATGACGTGCACTGTCCGTAGCAAAATCGGTTATAAACCAGTTTGGATTCGCAGCCAGGCTCCGTGATGCGCTCTTTGAAGAATGCGCTTCGACACCAACTCTTGTTCACAGCTGACGGCATGATTGGGAGAGGGACCCCCTTGTCTTTCGTGTGGAGTTTAGGTTTGCCCTCCAGACTGCATGGCATTGTGAACAGAATCACCAAAACAATAACTGCAGAAAAACTAGAAAAAGAGAAGAATTATTCATTAAAACTTTGCCTTGACGACTAATTAGCTATTAAGAGAGAATAGCTATTTTAAAAGACGTCTTAACTGAAAGACGCTAACCACAACATCTTGCTATAAAATTGTCGGTTAGTGTTCTATATTAAGTCAGCGTTGTTTAATTTGCTTCTGACCTACCAAACAAAATTTAAAACTTT
Organism: Paramuricea clavata; assembly: GCA_902702795.2. Lineage (NCBI taxonomy): Eukaryota > Metazoa > Cnidaria > Anthozoa > Malacalcyonacea > Plexauridae > Paramuricea > Paramuricea clavata. The sequence goes on along the minus strand of CACRXK020006173.1, from coordinate 11,556 downwards.
TTTCGACATTTTAAGTGACTGAATATCATGCACTGATTCACTGTCCTCCCGACACATGCAGGTACACGGAGGCTTTTCTCTCGAAAGCTAGGTTGAGATGTACTTTATTGTTTTCATGTATTTTAGGGGCTGTTTACATCATGAGATCATCCCGCTTTGTGGGGACGAGATGACAGGCGGGATGATTTTGACGTACCATTCAGAAAAACTACATTATTTTTCTATAGTATAATTGTAAAGGAAAGGTTGTTCTCAAGCAGCAATAATAATTTTCTTAAACTACGAGATCTTCTGAGTTATTTAACCTGCGTTTGAACTTTCTTTTATGGCCATAGTAGCCTAGCGGCTTAGCCTTAGTGGCTTAGTTACTTCAATTATGCATCAAAATCATATCGCCTTCCATCCCGACCTGGCAACCGGATCATGTAAACAGCCCTTAGAATTTATACCTACATGACATAGTAAATGAACTAACGTAAAAACTAAGAAACCCTTAAAGAATAAAACCAGACACTTAGAATCACCAGCAAGCCTGATTTTAAGCACCTAAAACACCAGAACCACTTCAGCTTAACAAATATAGGCCGTTGCGTAAAAGCCTTAGCTTTTGTACTTTCGCTGAAATAGAAAGGAATTAGTCTATATCCTAAATCATACACTCTCAGTCTGGTGGTCCATTAATTTAGTCAATAGGCATAATAAAAAGTTTCAATTAAATATTAGACACTCACATTTTGGTAACTGACATTTTCTTCTCTATAACTTGCTGATAAACTTTAACCTCTGAAAAACGCAAACCTCAACACTCTTGTGAGAAACTTGTGTAAATCTTCTATTGATATCTTTGAGAGCTCTTGTATAGTCTTCTCAGTTTGGTTTGAAGTAAATTTTCAGCTGTACACGGCGTTTTTATGCACGAGTTCTCAGCGTGGGCTGGCGAGCATGGAGGAAACATGTCTAGAAACGCGTGCCGTTCTGACTGTCACCTCCCAGAAGAAGCAATTAATTGTCAGCTCAATTATTCATAACATAAACACCACATAATTCGCGCTCATTTGCGGGGAAAAACCGCGCAAACGCGCAAGACTCTTGTGCAAATATAGACCTTCAGCGAAAAATAGACATAATACATAATCTTATGTGTAGTTAATAGCGTAATTCAAACGTTTATGAGATAGAATGTAAGCACGGATTATCCACAAAAATTAATTAGGTGTTATTCAAGTGCGAACAAGATCGGATTTTCCGCTTGGAGAGACAAATGTGTGTGATGTCGTCAGGGACGTTATGTCTGGCCTCATATCATGACCTGTTTAAATCTGGCGTAGTACGCGCGGGTGTCAATGATGTATGAAAGTCAAGAATAATTATTTAATGTTTCCTGAGTATGCCCAAAATAAACCAACGCATTTTATTCGAGTCGAACATAATTTGCGCATGGCGCTGAAAAATTCGTTATAGAATTGCGCGCAAAATTTCATCTAATTAACATTTCGCGCGCTTTCAGGATCAAAAGCTTATTTTGGTCCTAAAATGTTGTAAGAAGATGAGAACATTTTGAGATACAATGTTTTGTCTTTATAAAACGAGAGCATATGTCATCATACTTAGTTTCATAAACATCAGTTGACACAAAGATTCATAAATCAAGTTTTGGCATCGAATTTTGATCCGCAAAAAAAGACAAAACACAGCCTATTGTCTTGAACCAGGAACATTTAATCTGCTACAGATCTGTTTGTTGATATTTTGAAGCAAATATAGCTTGTTGTTCGACAACGTTTAATTATACAAACGTTTTGGCACTATATCTATCAACTCAAACAGAATTTGCCATCGATATACTACGGGTTCATAACTTTGAACTTTTGACACACCGGTTTCAATCTTTTGCGCACTTGCAATAATGTTAATTTTAAATTATCTGGACTTAAAAATTCAAACGTAAACAAAGGTTTCCCAATGTGGATTGCCTTTCCAGAGTATAGTTTTGGCGTAGCGTAAGTAAAATTCACATCAGTTGAAATGGCACAATATATACAAGAAAGTGTATCATACTGAGTATCTACAAAACATTTCTAATTATACGTTAGCGCAATTGATTCGTTATATGTTTGGAGTTTATGATAAACAACTGACCATTTCCAGAATGCATGTATGTAGTAATTTTCCTATTTTAAATAGTATTTTTAACGTTTGATACAGATCGATCACTTTTTGCAGATTCACTGGATTAATATTCCTTACGCTTACTGATCTTTATCAGAACTTTTATTGAGGTTTATAAGCCTGTGGTATTTAATGATTAATTATTCATGATTTCACAATCCTATTTCATTATTTAGTTCAAGTACTAATTATTTATTTTGACTAGCTTTCTCACAGTAATTATAACTAAAACTATGCAAAAATAACATTGGGCTTATAAATCGGTGACGCATTATAACTATCAGAGGCAGAGCTGGCCAGCAAAAATTCACATTTAATAACTTGAGCGCAAGTTTTGGACGTAATCATTTGTTCTATATTTGACTTTATATAGTTGATAAAACATCCGACGCTGTATGTAATATTTTAAGAATGAAGCCCTGAACAGCCTACCTCCTCCACAGGCGTGATATGTATATTGGTTGGACGAAGGGCAGCGGCGACCGCAAAATGCGACGGCTCGCCAGCATTCGCCGCATTTTCCTCTCTGCATGGAAACGTCTGGCTACTAGGCAGATGAACAGCCTAATCAGATACAAATGCAGCCGATCTCATCAGATGCCGATAAAAATGCATTATATTACTTAAAATACAAATGCATCTAGGTTTACCCACTATTTTGGCGATATGGTTCATTTTAGCGGCAAAAATCGAAGCTAAGGTTTATGTAGCTAAATCAGGACGAAATCTATATTCGATTAAAAGACATGGATTAAATAATAGTTTATCTTCAATTTTCTTCCTCAATTATCAATAATTTTTAACCGCGATATAAAAATCACTCAAGCCGGATTTGAACCTGCGTATTGAACGCAATTAATCTATTGGCTCAAGTGGAGAGAGGAAAAAGTCCATTCCGGTTTATAGGCGCGCAATCCGGATATTTTTGCAATTTATTATAACTTTTGCATAATTCTCAGGATAGCACAGCGTTCAACTCCATTTTAGAGCAACTATCGGAATTTATGAGACCACATATTCATATAATTACTTGCCAATTGACATACAATTTGCCTTGCAAATAAAACCGCGGGGTCTCGTTAGATATGGAGCGCTGACCGGCTGAGAGTGTAAACACCAAAAATACTGATAAATTTAAGTGCAGGCAATTATGGATCTCACTTTCCTGTTTGTGAAGAAAAATCGACGAAAGCCATACTTGTAACTCTTTAACAATAGCAAAATATCAACAAACGGCTTCATATTTCTGCAAATTTTGAATCGATTAGTTCTTTTATTAATTTTCATTATATCTGGTCTGGAAACTCAATGAGCCAATTTTGAAACCAGTTTATGAGAAGAGATTTTTAAATCTGCTAAATTATTCACCTATCAAATTGTTAGGAGTTCAAATCAGCTTAAAAAACTCATTAATAATTCAGGAGAAAACACAAAGAAAAATCATAAGCGTGTCGTGGTTTTATATGTGATAAAAAATCATGTTAATTTACATAAACTTTAGCTTTGATTTTCTCGGTTTAGACAAAGTTTATTTTAAAAATTACTTCGCCAATGAACTCGTATAAGATGAGTCGTTTTTTAAGCCATTTAAAGCACGCGTATAGGAGTGTTTTATCAGATATAAAACGCTCGGCTGCGCCTCGCGTTTTATATCTGATAAAACATTCCTACGCGTGCTTTAAATAGTACTTCAAAAACTAATTAATAATTAATGAAGAAAATACAAAATAAATCACTGCCGTGTCGGTGGTTTTAAATGTGATAAAAAATCATGTTAATTTACAGAAACTTTAGCTTTTATTTTCTCGGCTTACAACGCTTATTTTAAAAATTATTTATCCAATGAACTCATTAGATGTGTCGTTTTTAAAGCCTTTTTAATAAAGCCCTCGCATTCAGTGCTTTATCAAATATAAAACACTCGACTGCGCTTTCGTGTTTTATATCTGATAAAGCACTCCTGCTCGTGTTTTAAATAGGGTACCTATATAACTACCAGGCAAATGCCTTATCCTTTGTAGCTTGAAAGATACAGCTTCCCGCACCTTTTCAAAGGACATTTTATACGCTAGATATTAAATGAGACTCGATACCGCCATATGGCGTGACCTCATCAGTTATTCACGAAAGAGAGAACACTTCAACACTGATATGACCATTGACCAATGTTTATGTAGACAACACGTGTCATTTTCAAACAATATCATGCAGAAACTGTTAGAATTCGAACCTTTTGTAACATGTCAGCAACACCACAGTACATTCGAGGTAGTCACACTAATATGGCTGATATTGGTTTCGACTATCCACTATTTTTGAGATCAGTGATGTTAAACTACTCTAGCCTTTCCGGTTGTTTCGTGTACTAGGTGCTACATTATAAAGTATTATTTTTTTCAAATTTGCGACACTCAAAAACAATTTGTCGATAAGAGATCATTCATTATTATCATGTGGCTTGGCTTTTCATGCAAATAATAATGCCAGCTACTTCAAAACCTCATTTGATGATAAAAAGCATAACCCTTGGGATGTATTTGGCGAAACACAATCTAAACGACTGCAAAAACTACAAAACAGAGCTGCTCGAATTATTTCTAATTTCAGCAATGATGTAGATCATTCTATTGCTTTAAATGCCTTAGGCTGGGAGCCACTTGATAGAATAAGAAAAAAGCCAAAAGCAAGAATGATGTACAAGACGTTAAACAAAATAGGCCCTCACACAAATTATCTCTCACAAACCTCTTCACGTATAAGAATAATATAACAAATTATAAACTTCGAAATATTTCAAGTGGTCTTTGCCTGCCACAACCTCGCACCAATAATATGAAAAAGAGTTTTATGTATGATGGTGCTAAGCTCTGGAACTCTATTCCAAATGAAATTAGAGAGAGTATATCTCCGTATCATCCTTCCAAAAGAAAATTGCCGCTCACATTTTTAATTAGACACCAAATGTTGCCATGTACAATGTAAATAGATTGTTATATTCCCATTACTTTGATACCTGCATGCCTAATACTATTTCTAATACTCTGTAAATAATTATTCTAAAGTTTATACTTCTAGTGTAATTTCTTTTATACACGCCCCTGTGGAAATCAGCTTCGGTTGACGGGGTTGACGGGGTTAGCGTGATTAAATAAAGTTTATCTATCTATCTATCCCTTCAGAAATGTGAAAAACAGGGGCCTAAAAACCGGAGAGCACAGGGGGCACATGCCTCCCACACCCCCGCCCCCCTCCCCCCAATTTTTTCAATGGACTAAAAGTACCTTTTATATATAAGCTAATGTTGCTGTAAATACTATTTTAACATCGAAGGTGCCCTTTTGTTTCCTAAACATATTTACACATGCCCTTTACACAAGCTATAGTTATGTTGTAAATACTGTTAGGAATGCCTATACAGGAATGCCTATTCAGTAAAAATTCACTGTTATCAACTACGGTCCTGTCGTTAGGTTAAAAATTGTTCTAAAAAAAGGAACAGGATATTCTGCGTCATGTAAATCCAATGGAAGAAATTTATAGGAAATTAATTCGATGTTTTTACAAAAATGTTGATTGTACGTTGCAATTGGAAATTTGGGCAAATTTATCATATCCGAACTAACATTTCCGGGAAGTGTTTTTAGGTGTCCTTTTCATTATCCAACAGGCAAAAGTGCCCTTCCAAGCCAGTGCCACTACCCCCAATCTTTCGATACTTCCTAGGCCCCTGGGAAAAACCTAAATGAATCCGCATTAAAATATGATCTTGTCCTTTAATATCAGCGTACGTTGCATCACGGGTTGCATATATATTATCACAAGGCAGCAAAATACTATATTATATTGTGGAACAATTTCGGTGAAATGGGAATTATCAGATATCATGTACATAAAAAGAAATATATTACAGTATATTGTAACCTCTCTCGACTGCGCATCAATTCTCGACTGCGCATCCAAATTTGCCGTGTTTACGTTCCGCTTCAGGATAAAATGGAGTTGAACTATATAACACATTGCTAATCCTGGAAGGATTAGAATATGCATATCAGTTCAACTGTTCAATCATCAATCAAGTATGCAAAAAGTCGCTCAGAAAAACATTTTGTTTCTGCACGGCTAGTCAACCTGCTTTAAATTAGACTATAATCCTTCACTGTACTTTTCATTATCATGCTTTACACAGAAGACAAAATATGCTAGTACAAAAATTATTTAATGATGGTTTTATTGTGGCTATAAGTGAAACACAAATAACAATTCAGAACAATTCAATACTATAAAATGCATCTATATATATGTAATGATTCTCTACTACATTTAATTATACAACTGCAATAATTAATAGCGCAATGGTTTATCTCAACGCTGAACACGTGGGACACTCTGAATTGGCTTAATGGGAATTTAACACGAAAGATTACTAAATGCCATTTATTATGTGTTACAAGACAACACTCCTAGCTTTGAGGTTTTCTCGTAGATTATTGAGTTTGCCAAAATAATGCATGCTCATAAATATTCAAACTTTTGATACATGCTCAATGCACGAACAATGTATATTTGTGATTTCGTCTATCTCTTTAATTTAATGCGCAAATTATTCTAACAAAGTGCGCAGAAATCGTAATCAGATCATTGAGCTGAGACTCCGCGTCGACGCGAGAAATAATTTGTCAAATTAACGTCAACTGCGCACTCGGAAATCGCGTGAACAATCGATAACTCCTGTATCGGGAAGTAACCACTTTTGGTTTTCTGCTGAATGATTTTTTGATACTTCATTCCAGTTATTTCTGGGTTTTGTTTTCCTAAAGTGCCTAACATTGATTACTTTTAGCGATTACTCTTTGTGATTTCTTTAATAATATACGGAATTTTTATGATTATATTTACGCATAGCAATTAACAAGTACAAATTCCTCCATATATGTCATCTTATGAACATATAATTGAATTGTGAAACTCGTTAACAATTCAGTCATGAAGAAACACAAAAAATCATGAGCGTGAAGGAGTTTGTATATCTGATACAGAATCATGCATGCTGATTTACATAAACTGTAAGTTCAATTTTCTCACCAAATATCATTCATTTATTTTAAATTGTTGAAGAATACGAATGTTCTCATCGAGACGTTTCACAAGCTATATAAAGCATCCGCGTCCGTATTATATCGTGTATATCTGATTCAACACGGCCGTTCATGCTGTATAGTCACTTGTAAAATTCACAAATAATTAATGAGGCTACAAACAAATCGCGACGCGGTATTTTGGTCACATTAATTAAAGATCATTAAATCAAGTTAGAGGGATGTTTATGAAAGTTATGAATATTAATTGAGATTCTAAATGCATGCTAATGAAGCGTGAGATTCAGATTGCCGATTCATTTTACAAGTACGTTAAAATATTTGCAGCTGATGCCCATAAAGATCAGCTGCTCATTTTTAACAAGTACTTAAAACCCGTTTTATTAAATTCAATAATTCAAATAACTATTTTAGCATTACTTTGATATACCCCAATTCTTAATTCTTGGGTTTCATATGACGTCACAAACGTGACGGTGGTCAACTCAATCTCGTACCCAGAGTATGCCCGTTCGCAGGTTTTCCGGTATCGGTGTTATTGATATCACGCCAGCCAATGAAATTGATAACTTCATTCCGTTTCTCCATGAGAGTCATGCCCAGCCCCTAACCTGCGAACGGGCATACTCTAGGTACGAGATTGGGGGTCAACTCTAAAACAAAACACAGTTGTCAGAGTGAGTCGACTGTTCGTTTTATGTATTAGCCTTGTGATTGGTGACAAATACAAGGAATTTCGTATACTTTTCTCACTCCAGTACAGCAGGGGGGAGAAATTTCTCCTGAGGAAAAATTTCCGTCGTATCATACCGAAATTTATGTTTGTGACCTAATTTTTTAAAAAAATTTGTAAATTTCCACACAAAAACGGCACCTATTGTTTTAATTTAGTATTTACAGCGACATTAGCTTCTACAAAAGGGGCACTTTTCCTCACAAAAAAGGGCACTTTTCAACACACAAAGGGCACTTTTTATCACAAAAAAGGGCACTTTTAGTCCTTTAAAAAAATTTGGGGGGGCACGTGCCCCCCGTGCCCCCCCGCTTCCTACGCCCCTGTCAGCGAGTTTTTCTTGTCAAATTAATTTAACACCAGCATTGCTCTCATCTATATTTTTTGTTGCGTAAATCTCTATTATAATTACCCGCGTTTGCCAGAGATTCTGTAATTTGAACTTGTGGAATGTTTTGTAGCCTGAGTGTCAGACGAATAACGAATTTTATTTTTCACCCTGCTCGGTTTCCTTTGTTCTTATCGGGGAATATATTCAATATTCCACTCTATTCAATTTCCGTTTAATAATCCCCTCTAATATTCACCTGCAATTAATAATCCCCTCTAATATTCACCTGCAATTAATAATCCCCTCTAATATTCACCTGCAATGTCTTTGCAGCACAAAAAATGAGAAAAAACAACATCGCAAAAGCAATATGGCATTGAGAATTATTTCTTTTCTGACTCATTAACGCTACCTCGCAGTGTGAAAAATAAGTACGTTATTTTGAGGCACCTCGGGGATATGTGTTTATTCACCTCGGCGCTGCGCGCCTCGGTGAATAAATCACATATCCCCTCGTTGCCTCAAAATAACCTATACTTAGTATAATTACATAGGTGATTATTGAAAATTCTCCACGCTGATTGGTTGCCGTTGAGGTGATTATTACGCGATAATCACCTAAGCGATTTTCAAAATGGCGGCCGAAGCCTTTTTGTCAATTAAATGACGAAGAACAGGGGCGTAGGAAGCGGGGGGGCACGGGGGGCACGTGCCCCCCCCCAAATTTTTTTAAATGATAAATTTATTTTATAAAATTTATTTAATGTGATAAAAAGTGCCCTTTTTGTGTTGAAAAGTGCCCTTTTTTGTGAGGAAAAGTGCCCCTTTTGTAGAAGCTAATGTCGCTGTAAATACTGAATTAAAACAATAGGTGCCGTTTTTGTGTGGAAATTTACAAATTTTTTTTAAAAATTAGGTCACAAACATAAATTTCGGTATGATAAGACGGAAAATTTTCCTCAGGAGAAATTTGTCGACAACATTTCCGGGAAAAATTTTTTAGGTGCCCTTTCCGATAGTAATGTGCCCCTACAAGCCGGTGCCCCCCCAAACTCCAGGTGCTTCCTACGCCCCTGACGAAGAAATTTGTATTTTCTTATTTTTTTCCAAATAATCACCTATGAAATTATACTAAAACAATTATTCACCTCAGGCTCGGTGATTATCGTGAATAAAAACCTCGACTTCGTCTCGGTTTTTATTCACCGATAATCACCTCGCCTTCGGCGAATAATTGTTAAATATTCGTTTAATATTCGAATAATATTCGTCTGACACTCAGGCTAAATGTTTTGCTGCTGAATATAATTTTCAACAAGTGGAAATTCCAAACTTTCAACCAATTAACATGCTTAGAATATATCACGTGTTGTAGTAATTCGATCTGTATGACACATTGACAACAAGCGCCAAGTTCGATCTTTTGAGAGCAAGCATTCAAAGGAGAAGATTTTTATTCAAATTTTCTATTATAAAGTTCGAAAGACCTAGTAAAATACATGGAATTTGAAAGGTATGTCTATTGTGTATTTACTCATTTGTATGCGGATAGTTACTTGACATAATGTAGTTATATTTTTATTAAAATCGAAGGCCTGTATTTTATATTAGTCGCTTCGCCGCCGATTCACTGAAGGCATCTGGACGTTTAGTTGTAAATTTTCGATTAATTTCTATTAGCAGAAGTCTATAAGTCTAATCTACAGTCTCCACGTATATGTATTGTTAAGAAAATCGTATAGCTTATTTGTGTGATATGCATTTGTATGTTGTAATTTTCTGTTTGCTATAAAGATGCTTGTGATTTAATACTCTGAGCTAGTGTATATCCACACCGGGCAAGCTTGAAAAATATGCCTGTCCATGGTGGGAATCGAACCTACGAGCTTTGGAATACTAGCCCAATGCTTTGCCCACTGAGCTACGTGGTCAGGTCGGTTCGAGTATGTGATATTTTGGAACAGAATCTAGTTCCTTTGATACCAATGTAATTTAGTAATCATGATATTTTCTGTGTTGATGCAATGTACTCAGGTGAATATATGCTTGTGATGTTACTCTGAGACTCAGAGTAACATCACAAGCATATATTCACCTGAGTACATTGCATCAACACAGAAAATATCATGATGAGTGTATATCCATACCGGTCAAGCTTGAAAAATACGCCTGTCCACGGTGGGAATCAAACCTGTGGACAGATTTAGAACTAGATTCTGTTCTGATTAATATCACATACTCGAACCACAGTTAAGGACTTTGCTCGAACCGACCTGACCGCATAGCTCAGTTGGCAGAGCATTGGGCTAGTATTCCAAAGGTCATAGGTTTTATTCCCACCATGGACAGGCTTATTTTTCAAGCTTGCTCGGGGTGGATATACACTCAGTGTAATATCACAAGCATCATATTCACCTGAGTGCAGTGCATCAACACAGAAAATATCATGATGAGTGTATATCCACACCGGGCAAGCTTGAAAAATACACCTGTCCACGGTGGGAATCAAACCTGTGGACAGATTTAGAACTAGATTCTGTTCTGAAATATCACATACTCGAACCACAGTTAAGGACTTTGCTCGAACCGACCTGACCGCATAGCTCAGTTGGCAGAGCATTGGGCTAGTATTCCAAAGGTCATAGGTTTGATTCCCATGGACAGGCATATTTTTCAAGCATGCTCGGGGTGGATATACACTCAGTGTAACATCACAAGCATCATATTCACCTGAGTACATTGCATCAGCACAGAAAATATAATTTGCTATAATGTTGACATGTATACAGTACTTTTATATATGTGACTTGTTTGAAATGCAGTCACATTAATGGCATATAGACAGGATTGCAATAGCCCATCTCGACATCTCCCAATATTACCCAATGCATGGCATGTGCTTCCTATGCCTATGGTAACCCTCCTATCGGTCAGCCTAAAACATGTGAAAGGGGCTGCTTATATAGAGGCCAGCCAGCCCAGGTAACTTGGCTATAGCTTGCTTTCCCTGGACGAATGTCTATTTACATGTCTTATGAGCCTCTCTAGATGGGCTCATGGGCTACGCTCGCCAAAACAAATCACCCAGACTGAGTTGTGTAATAGCAGCACATTTTCAAATAAAGTAAATCAACATCATACTTTTGCAAACAGTTTTGAAATGTAACTGACAAAAACAATCACAGACTGATATCTTTTAATGTTGAAATTGATTGGGAAATGTCATT
>CACRXK020006172.1:0-25907 GCA_902702795.2 Paramuricea clavata | reverse complement strand
GATGTAAGATAACGAGTTTCACAATCCTATTTTAAATACAACTATGGCTTTTGGCAGTTTTGCATATGTGCTTCAGTTTAAAAGCCCAATTTTCTTACTTCCTCGACGTGTAAAACGCGAAAAAACTTTATTAATAAGAACAAAAAATTGTAATAGTAAACAGTGTATTTTATTATAAAGGATTTTCGTTTTTCTACTGCTCCGTACTCCGTGTGCTCCGTGCTCCGTGTGCTCCTTGCTCCGTGTGCTCCGTGCTCCGTGTGCTCCGTGCTCCGTGTGCTCCGTGCTCGCGACGTGTGCTCCGTGCTCCGTGTTTTACTAATAGCCGGGCTAGCCCGCTTGTCCATATAAGCACGAATAAGGCACGATAATTTTTACTATAATAATAACTACACAGCGAGATCTCGCTTACCGGGTTGTCTCGCTAAGCGGGCCAGCCTAGCCTGATAACAGGCCTATGTTTCACCCGCCCTAAAATTCGTCGACGGAAAGGGCTACGTTTCGCCCTTCGTCGACCCGCGAATTTTAGGGCAGGCGAAATGTAGGTCTGTGATCAGGCTAGGGCCAGCCCAGCTTCCATATAAACAGGCCCTTTTAAAAGCTGTTCATTTTTGTTTCATTTCGATTTTCGAAGGCGGTTTATTTTGTTTTGTATTAAATGTACAACGGAAAATGAGTATCAGGAAAATCATTTCCTCAAGTTGATCAATTCATACGAATTCAAATTTCTTTTTACTTCCTGTGCGTTTCCTATTGGCCAATCGGTTCTGAAACGAAATCTAATTGGCTCATTTAAAAGTAACAGGAAGTTGATCAATTTTCTATCAAATGAATTGATCAACTTGAGGAAAGGATCGAATTGTGTGCAATATTTTATCAACACTTCCATTGCATTGACAATAAGTCATGGAAAATTATCCATGCGAAAACAACAAAATTTACTGTCGTGGCTTGTAATATACAAAAACAAACGCCAAACAACTTCCTTATAGAATATAGATGCATCAATCTATTTCTTACATTATGCGAATCAACATAAATCTTAATTATCATTTGTCATATCAACTTTGCGCTATCCTTGGGATCTCTGAGTTGAACTGAGCAATTTAATTCGCAGTGCGTGTTTTATCAGACCTAAAGATATAGAGAATAATACATGGGTGCGCGGAAATACCAGATTTATTTCGAGTGTTGAACATGATATCTCACGAGTGGGCGCAGCGCGAACGAGTGAGATATCATGTTCAACACGACAAATAAATCTGGTATTTCCAAGCACCCATGTATTTTTCTGTTTATTATATAAACAAAATTCGGTGAAAAACAATAAAACGTCCGTGGCAATGCGTTTTACAACAAATGATATTTCCACACGTAAAAATATCGTATTTTTTACGTGTGTTTAAATACAATTTTTCTCATGTTTATATTATACAAATAATGAATGTTTATGAGTGCAATGGTAAGAATATTTTCATGAGGTGAAAGATGGAATGTTCCATTGTTTTATATAATACCAAAAGTCCAGAACAGACTAATAGATTCGTATGAGAAGCATTTTGAGGGATGCGATTTATCGAAAACACAAAGAGTGCAATTGTACTATACGTTTTATTCCATTGCACTCGCGGAGAGTGCAATGGAATGCGTTCCATTGCACTCTTGGGAAATGGAATTTTCTATTCAATATCACGTGACCATAAACAGCCAATTAAACGATTAGAATTTAATAAGGTATTATATAAAATAAACTCTTCTTCGCCTCGTATCTTCAGTATATCTGATAAAACACTGCTGCTCATGTTTTACTGCAATAGTACATAAGAATTTTATACTATATAAAAAAATCTTGTTAAGGTTCTCATGCCATTTACACACACAGCTTATTTTAATTAAATAAATTCAACTACTATATTTTACAAACTATATTAGGGTTTGTCTTAGATCAAAAGATTGAAATAAATTTATTTATATTCAGACATTCTATCTTGTAACGTTCCTCTTGGTATGGAAGATAAAAGCATATTGGACGCTCAAATTACCGCCAGCAGTTGTTTGTCTGTTACTAATGGTCCAGATAAGGCACGGTTAGGCCACAACGGTTCGTGGTGCCCAGCCAAAGCTGAGAAGGTAAAAATTCAATTGTTTTGTTTTTACTGATTTCTGTCATACAGTATACATAGCTAGTGAATAACAAAGTCTGTCATATTTTCATCCGGCATTCATTTTTACGCGTTGAAATGAAGCGGATAAATTATACTTTGACGATTTATCAAAGTATAGAACGACCGACCTTGAATTGTTCCCGAGCCAACGGCGCGGAGCGCCGTTCCAGGCGTAAGTCTGGGGCGAGGGTACTTTTGCAGAATCTTCACTTTGATCTCCACACTGGTTCACACACAATAGACGGTTTTAGATAACAAGACGCTGACGTCAAGAGGACGTGGATGTCGTCATTTGGCGCCAACTATCGTCAGCTTCTGGTTTGCGAATTGCGACGTTTTCTTGGACGATTTCACGACGCGAAAATACAATTTTCACGTCCTCTCTAGAACGTCACAGATTTTTGCTTCTTTTGAAAAAAATATGAGACTATGCATAATAAAAATCATCCTATTTTGTTCCCCATGTATTGTTTAATGATACTAGCTAAAGTTTTTCCATTGACAAGGTTGTTTTTCTTGTATTTCGCTAAATTTTGGACGAGTTGATTTTCGACAAATACTTTCGGTCGCCATATTAACAAATCAACAAAACTGCAAGCATTGTTAATAACCACTTCAATATCGCCAGTAATCTTCACCAAAACAAATATTTTAGAACAAACTAAACTGAAGTTATATTAACAACTGTTTAAAATCAGGAAAACGTGGGAAAATAGAAAAATAAAAGCAGTCAAAAGCAGTAAAAACTCAATCAATTTTAGCTGCTCTGTCACAACAGTGCAAAAAGTAGGACAAGCAAAAAAACGCTTTCCAGCGTGAAAAACTATCGTAAACAGTATTAAATTTTACCATTATAAACACTGATGCTATATTTATACTGAACAGTTGAAACTTGATTGAATAGGCTACAATAAAGCATTTAGCTCGTAAACAATACCTGCAGCTATTGTATTTATTCCAAATGATGCAACAAAGTTCACTTTTCAAAATACCGAAATATACGTTTTTTTCTAAAAAAAACTTAGTGAATGTTCATATCAATTCATCAGGAAACACTTGGCCAGTATTATATAGCCTTTACTTGCACATATCTTGAAAACAATACAGGAATGAACAGGTAACAAGAAAACAAAAATTTGCTTCGAAAAAGACAAACAAGCCGTCCCAGATTAAAACCCGGAAGTGAACGCGAGGTGCATACGTCATTTTCACGTCCTCTTGACGTCCGCGTCTTGTTATCTAAAACCGTCTAATAACATTCAGGGGACTGTATTCTATCGATTTATTTTATTGGAAAGATTACCTATTTACAACGCGATTTTAGACTTCCTCGTCTCGTCTTGGCTTATTAAAGTGTTTTTTTAAGGTGGGTAGTTTAGGTAGTTTTTTAACTCTTTCCCGACAGGTCCCTATTAAGTAAATCACTCATGATTTACGACTTTGCAGGGTCATATCGTCAGTTGGGTGCATGCTATGTAGATGAAAATACCACCATTCGATTCAGTGAAACAATATCTCCTAATACCTGTCGATAGTTTTAGTCAAATATAATTTTAGTGAAATTGTATAACAATTTATGACCTTTCGACAGGTCAAGCGGTGTCATATTTCATTATATTAATCAATTGTCTCGAACAATGTAAACTATCAATACCTTTTGCCGAACATAACTTCGGCCCCTTTTGAGATATCGTTTTCGCTATAGTCTTATTCGAAACAGAATCAAAAACACTATTGAAAGTGTTATTTTCAAGCTTGTAGCCTTAGTTTTCCGTCTTTTATTTTGGTATTTCAATCTGTTGCGAAACTAATGAAATCAGCGGGATATTTTTAACCGGAAATACATTTTAGATCTGCCAAAACATCGCGTGTTTACATCCTAGCGTTCGGAAAACATCGGAAATCGATTCTAAAGGTAGACTGCGAGCAATCCCTCTATTTTCCTTCGTTTTATTGTTTCCCGGACTAAGATTGAACGCGCGGGAAAATGGCAAAAAGGGGCGGAGACAAGAGGAAAAATAGAGGGATTGCCGCTTTAACTAATTGTCAGAGGAGGTTGGGTGACTATACCGGCATGCATTGCGGTCAGGCACATTTTGTTACATATTATCGATTTCTCGGCAGTGCACGTCATTGTTCGGTAGCTTTCGCGGAAGTCAGAACTGGAGAGGTAATGAAGTATTTCAATTTATATTGCAACTAAAATGGCAAGTTTTCGCTGCATTCGAGGGGAAAATGTTTCAGTATTGAATGGACAAGAGCTTGTGTTTGTTCATTGTGTGAGTGCGTGTCTAAAGAAACTTTAATCTTGATCCCAAGCGGATTGCTGTGTCGAACTTGAATGTCGTGAGAATGTGAGAATAGCGCTATCGGCTATGTCCATCGGTTGTTTACTTGCTTATATAAATGGAATTGAAAGAAAGTCTACGAAATGTTCACTGGATGCAGTCCTGCATTGATAGAAATACAATTCGAGCTGCATTTTTACGGTAAGATGATTAATTAGATGCACGTTGTTTACTTTAATCCATTGTGTTGCCTAATTTATAAAAGTTTGTGCATCCTTTGAAAATGTTGACATGATTATAAATATACGATGTTTAGTTTTATTTAGCTGGGGGAGAATATTTGATTGAGGACTGGAAAATTAATTCATGTCAGTCAACTCCATTGCGA
Organism: Paramuricea clavata; assembly: GCA_902702795.2. NCBI lineage: Eukaryota > Metazoa > Cnidaria > Anthozoa > Malacalcyonacea > Plexauridae > Paramuricea > Paramuricea clavata. The sequence goes on along the minus strand of CACRXK020006172.1, from coordinate 21,066 downwards.
TGCAATGTACTTGATACTGTATAAATGCAACCTACTTTATTATTTTATTCTGCCTAACACCAGGCAATGTTATTTGTTAAAAATATTCAGTGATAAAGATAATTGCCACAGCTTTGTAGAAAGCATGTTTTAGTTGTTTTAGCAGCCCAATTGAGATACGTAGTAGGTCTTGTACACCTATAAAGACAGTGCATAACAAAGTCTGTGCTCTCTTTGTTTATCTTTCAGTTGTTTTCATCAATGGAAGTGGTTACACATAAAGGATATTCTTGCCATGACATAAACAGGATGAAGAACATCTGGATGTGATGTGGTGAATGATGGTGATATAGCTCTGGAGATGAAAGCTGTTACTGGTACTTCAATATAGCTGTGAACCTTGGTTGCATTACAATACCCTTCATCTCAATATCTTCAATGGAAGGCTTACTATCTTGGCATAAAAAGAATCACAGCTGTACTACCATACGAAATGTGTGATGCTATGCTGTACTGCATTGAAACAACCACTACTAATAGTGTTAGCCATAAATAGAAATGAAAAATTGGTTTTGGCAGAGTCTTGTAATACTGACTTTTCTAGCACTCAAAATAACAGGTCAAGGGTCAGTCATCTGGCAACACAAAATAATATACAGTGGTTACATAAATTGTGTATTTGACCCCAAAACTCTGGTTTGAACTTCATCCTGACCTATTAAATTCCCTGATTTGTTTCAAGTGCTGTTTTTTGTTTGTACTGTATTGAGAACTGACTGTGGTTATACCCAGATTTTATTTGCCCTGCAGGTTATTTCTTGGCATTTCCTATTATATGCAGCTGTAGCATAAGTGTTTGGTATTCTGTGATGCCATTTTACCAATTCTGCAATTTTATATGGCTAGTAATAAACAATGAACTGATTAATTAAATACCTGCTAACAGTCTTAACACATGATATGGTTTTATTTATTTCACTCTTATAAAAGATACTTAAGTAAACAGATCACACAGAATTGATGTTCAATAAAATGTATTTCTGTCAAACTACAAAAAATGTTAATATTACTCTAATTATGCTACATGAAAGGTGAATGATAAAAATATACTGTATACGAATAGTGATGCTTTTTTCTCTTAATGATGTACATTGAACATTCTAGAGGAATTATATTTCTTTGTAAACCTGTAAAATTGTAATCATTTGTGTTTGACCCTCACTGCAAAATAACCACATCAAAATGGCCACACTCTGTTGCTGATTCCATGACAGGCTTAGATTTACGATTAGATTTACTTAGATTTAAGTTCTGCTAAACTGTCAGATTGTGTCAAACGATAATGGATGTCAGCATCTTGCAAACTTTTTTCTGTAGCAAACAGTTGTTCATGTTTGTAGACGGCAATCTATATAAAGTACGAAAAACAGATAAAGTGGTATAATTTATGATAAGAACACATTTTCACTCTGTGTCATCATATTGCTGCTCTATGACCTGACAATTTTACTTGAAACATCAAAACAACTAAATTGCCAAATAGGACCTTTGATGGAAACATCTATTTGTTTTGAATTTTGCAGGTAATACACCTATTATAAAGAGCTCTAACAACAGCATTTTCAGAGTCTTCTTTTTTGCTATTTGTGATTATATAAATCAGAACTCTAGACATGGTATTTATAAGTTCAAAAACTTTTTTGACCCCCCTTTCTCTGCGTTAAAACTTTTTTGACCTCCCCTATTTATAAGGGTAAAACTTTGTTTGCCCTCCCATTTCCCAACCCCCTCCCCATAAATAATGACCACTCCCTTAATGGGTTAATCAAAAAATCTGACAATGTCTCTAGTTAACCCATTTTGAGCCGCCATGCGCCCAACTTATTTTTTTTTTACTTGTCTAACGCCAGACGATTTTACTTGTCAATGGGGAAGCTCTGCAGCTTCAATGGGTTAAACGATGCCAGCTTTCCAACATGTGTTCCATACTGATACTTTGGATCTGTTTTGATAATTGATATGAATTCAGTAAGTGCCTTATCTTTCTCAAAGGTCCATTTATGATATTTTACTGAGGACTTCTTTATAGGAGTCTGATAAATCTTTCTGCTAGGAAAGTACAAAATAAACAGTGTAAACTTCAATATTTAAATCGGAAATTTCTCTTCAGTTGAACAACCTTCAGTCATACTGTATTTTTATTATATTTTACAGTAATATTTTAATCCAGGATTCTGAAACACGGTCAGTAGACTCAGTATAGTTAAATGTGGAAACATGTATGCGTTTGTTCCAAAGAGTTTGAAGAAAATAGTGATTCGTACTGTAGTTTTTACTTCGCGCCAAATGATAACCGCGCAGTCAATTCCCGCCCTCGGCGAAAGAATATAGCAAAAGTACCCCATTTTCAAACCGCGATTACTAGTCGATTTCGTCGAGCTACTTTGAGTTTTAAAGTACGAATGGAAAGAATAAACTTTCATTAACTCGCTGACGTGTTTTATTTTAATTTCCCATCAAAAAAATGAAAGTAGCTTCTGCATTTTTTGAAAGCCACTTTTGTGGCGTGTCCACTGACCCGAATCAAGCATAAATACAATACGTAATTAACTTAACTAAAAAGCAATTCCTGTACCAAACAAGTCAAAAATAATTTAATTAGGTTCTTAAATAATTCAAATATAAAAACATACCTTCGAAAAAATGATATCTTCAAAGATAAAAATCGCAATATATTTCAACAACTTTTCACTAAACGTTTGTCGAAAATCACAATTGTGAATAATAATGAGACGCAATGCATGCCGGTATAGTCACCCAACCTCCTCTGCCTTCTTCCTTTGCGGAACTTTTTTGTATGTACCTTCAATAAACTATCGAAACATTGAAACTTGCATTCTTGCATCGCAAATAAACTCGTACCTAGAGCCTAACCTGCGAACGGGCATGCTCTGGTTACGAGATTGAACTCATGCATGCAGCATATTATTTCTCAAGCTGGCAACCAGCGAGATAGCCTACGGTGTGGAGCCCAGCACAAACACGCTACCAGCGAAAGTATTTCGTTAGTGTTTGAGTGAGTTGTGATCGTGCGTCGTGTGTGGTGGATGAAACGTCGTGCGTCGTGGATCGAATCTACCCTAAATTTGCTGTCCTTACTCCTTAGCTAAAAAGACTGCTTACGTTTGCCGAATAATTTCTGTTTTAGAAAAACACGTGGAAGGGACCGACTATGCTTCATATTATGACATTGTATTTGCAATGTCAAATATACAGTTGCATTTATATGCATTCTGTAAAACTCGACATTCAGTGAAGTCCGAACCAACTTGAAGCGGTGGAAGCAACATGCCCATGCAAAAAACCTTCACAATTTCACATGCACTTGTCAGGGCTATCTTTAAAAGAGGGAATGGAGAATCGGGGAATCTGGGAATCCAGGAATCGTACTAAATTATAATAACAATTTCGTTTTTAAACTGATAAAACGGGGATATTATCTAGTGTGCTTGTTGGAAAACGCATTTGCTACTGTATACAATGCGAATCGCGCGTTGTCTTAAATAGCTTATATGCTTATGATATATTATAGATGTATAACAGCGCTGTGCACATATGTGATTTTAAAGGACTTAAACTAATTAAATTGTCTGAAATTTTAGGTAAGTGATTTAATTAAACGTAAGTGATTTTACTCTGCTAATAGCAACATAAGAAACTCCAACAATGGATTAAATGCAAACTTATTAATTAATACAACTGTCAGTCAAACGTGCAAACGGTTTTCATATTAGGTCTCTGTGTGTTTAAATAAAATAGAAACACTAGGAATAAATTATATTAATATTTTGCAGTAAGGTGGCTCGTATATTTCTCACAAAAACCCTGCTGAAGAATCGCGAAGAAAACCGGGAGACAATTATTATGCGCAGGTCGCGAAAACTGATTAACGAAATGAAAGAACTTCCAAAAAAATGACCTGACGTGAGCAGTTGCTCGCGCCATCTCAAGTCATTGCGCGTGCTCTATAATAGCGTTTTATGTCAATTGCTGTCGTCATTAGAATTTTCAATTTTAGAAAAACAATGCGGCTATATCTCTCTATTTTTTTGGGTGAAAAAATAAAAAATTCTGTAATACCAAAAACATTTTTCAAAAGAGTACGACATCTCGCATTTTTAAAAAAAATGGCATTACAGAATTTTTTATCCCCGAGCCGACGGCGCGAAGCGCCGTGCGAGGGTACTAATTCCCCCCGGCTATTAAAACCCGGGGAAACGAAAGCATTAGCGGAGTCTAAAGTTCATCAATTATCGCAGGCGTGGGTCACCAACGGTGTTGGGTGGGTGCATGTCATCCTCACTGATCGCAAAAATATGGCGCACTGTCACGAATAGCGGACACTGATTGGTGCAATTTAAAGTTTGCATTATAACGACTGCGCGACAACAGAGAAATAGCAAATATTTCTTGATTTGATGATTGATAAATTTCTTGCAAATATATTACATTTTTGCTCGCATTTTTGCAAGATTTTGTAAATTTCAAAAGCTATCTTAGAAAGAAACTGCGAAAGAATCGGGTAAAGGAAGGGAACCGACATTAACGAAGGTAAGTTTGTTTTAAATATTGATTTTATAATGTATTTAAAACCATATTATTATTATTATTATTTTTTATTTTTTTTATTTATATGAAACAACTAAACAAGACAGCATATAATTTTAGTGTATTGAATTATTTAAATAAAAAAGAAAGCAAAGTTATTTGCAAGCGAGAATTTTAAATCATTTTATTGCAAACTCAAAGATTGTCGATAAAGCCATTTAATTAAAGGCAGTTTAGTTTTATAAAGAACACTAGTGACTTTAAAACGTTTTGCGAAGCGTTTGTGGTTGAATTTTACCTTAATTAGGGCTTATATTACGTATAATAACATACCTCACATATATATGTTGGGAAAGTAATAATATTGTAATTAAAATGACATTTTTATGCGATTTTTCATTTGTAAGTATATTCTTAAAAAAAAATTATCGTGTTACCATGAGAACTACTTTAGATACTTCATGTTCGGAAAATGGTTTTGTCAGCAAGTCGAGGGTTTCTGCATGCATGTATTTTCTAGTTATTTTGCTATTGTTAGTTTTTCTACCATGTAAAATGATCCAGGAAAAAAAATGGGTAGTCACCATGCTTCAATTCCAACTATACGAGGCGATAGCACTTTTTGAAGTGAAGTCCGTACACTTATGTCGTCATAGCAACAAACTATCTGTTATTAAAACTAATATAACGTGAACATAGAGATATCAAAATATATAAACCCCGAATATGTTCTGAATAAATCCTAAAAATGCGTAGTTTGAACAGGTCAAAGTGTCGAACACCTGAATTTCTGAAAAGTGTATCGAACCACCTTAAAAAAACAGCCAGTTGATCAATGAGTCAATGAGTTCAATATGATTGTATAAATATCGTTTCTGCACTTGTCCCTTGATTATATATTTACATCATGTCATATTATTCAGATCAGTTTAGAAAAGTTTATTTGAGAAGATATCGCTCTGGTTTATAAAATATAACAAGCGGAAGCAAATAGAAAAGCAATTAGTCATACTAACCTGATCTATTTTGTTCCAAAAATCGGTATTTTAGTCTCCAAATTGAAACATATCTAATATGCTTCGAACACATGTTGTCAATCCAAGTGTCAATATTTTAATTCCCATCACTTCACAAGTCTCTCTTGCGCAACGCTCCCCGTAATAGGACATCTTAATGGGCAGAGCCCAGATTGAGATTTCGACAATACTTAAATCCGGAAAAAGATTGGGGCGAGTAAAATCTGGAAACATGTCAAGAATAGGGAGCTGCCTGCATCAGCAATAAAAAATGCCATCGACAGTATTTTCTGGGCACTTTTTTCAAGCTCGGCCGGTCGTCTCGAAGATTAAGTGCGTACGTGGATATGGTCGCAACACTTAAACTTGAAAGTGTTGCAAAGGAAAAAAGAATTACCCTCAACAATTTTAGAGAAAAATTGTAAAAAGAAAAAAAGAGAAAAAATTTGACTAAAATATCAAAAATGGTCCGGTTTTTTTTTAAGATTTACGCAACAAATAACCTAAATTTGCCCCACCTAAAAATTTAAATTTGGTTCATAGATATGAATTATAAACAAACGTTAGATACCGTATTCCTCAATTTAGCAACTGCATGCATGGCCTTGGCCGGGTGTAATTAGCTCTCATTCTTGAAGCATAAATATACAGATCGTCAAAAAGGAATATATACATTCATTTGCATGAGCTTTCTTTCATTTATTTCCTAGTTGTTGTACAAGTGCAGCTAGGCAATTCTAAGTTACATTATCAATTAAATATAATGATGAAATAATTATCGTCATCATTACGTGCTGAAAGTGACACAAAAGTGTGCATGCATTAATTATGTGCTAATTGTTAAATATCAATGTTAAATTGAGTCAAGAAAATTAAAAAAGAATGGTGTTAATCAATTTCATTAGACAAGGATATGTTCAAACTTAACGAGTGCATACAGCGCATGTCAGCTCACGTCCGTCGACATATGGTAGGCAGGGAAGTGAGCCACATTTTCCTTCAACGAAATAAAATAATGCTCCGTTGGCATTGGCACTGCTTCCTGGTATGTATTCAGGGTCTTTATCCACACATGTATGCATTGTACGACAGTGAGAATATTTTTCCGCCATGAGGTATCCTTGGTATTCACGTGTCCATCCACTCGGGCAAACGTTACGAGCAGGTATCATAATTTGAGAAGCACGATTGGTCACATGACACACGGAACAAGGAACATCGTGCTGGTACAGGCTGCTGGGAAATATGCCATCAGATTCTGATTGATATTCAGCGCCATAAATGCGAGCACGAGATTCTTGATTACCAGATTTATATAGACCATATATTGGGTTCAATGGCAAACACAGGTAATCAGAAGCACCACCTTGTTCTGTATAAAACGAACCCCCAACGAGGCCTATAGAAAAAGAAATATATACCGGGTGTCCCAAAAAAAAGTACTCGGGTTTGATTTATAATAACTTCTAAACAAGGAAAGCTATCAAACAGAAATAACTTGCATTAAATAGAGGAAGGACTAACTTAGATTTTGATATATTACAGTTGTATTTTACTCAAAAATTCACGGAGATATTAATGTTCAAAATCGGGAGCATATTTTGGGATGTGTCTAAAATTAGCGAAAATCGGCGTATTAAATTTTAACTCCAGCGTTTGTTTGCTTAATGACATATCAGGGTAAATTGTATTTCAACGAATTGTCGTTAGGGTTTGTAAGGGATATGGCGTAGATTTAGACATCTTACATGTAAGTCTTAACTTATTGTTTCCTGAAATATGAACGTTCGAAATTATGTAAGTATTTAATAGGTCTTTGCAAACTTAAGGTACTGAAAGACCATGCAAGGCAGGCGCTTCAATTTTTCTTAAATAACCTATTTTTTATGTTTTTCATGGGTTCAAAACAAAGTTGATTATTTCTCGGTTAGAGCAGGATTAATATTGTTCTTTAATGGAGGAAATAATATTGCTTTTTGCAAATACACATCACAGTATCAAAGCTACTATTTTGTTACGTTTTGTTCCAAAAATGTTGGATGTCTCTGGGGAGTTGCATGCTTGTTATGTCTTTGCTTAAGGAGTTGTATGGTTTGATTGTGTTGCATTCTCAGTTTATTCTGAACTTGCCAAGATTAAGAAAGGCAAAAGAGTTTGGGTGTTCTTAACAAGATTTCAGAACGTTGCAGAAGTTAGAAAATTCATTCAATGTGAAGTTAGAAAATTCACAATTCCAATGTGACAGCATGCCCTAATTCAGAACTACGAACGATCCATGACGATCCTTCACGATGCAGTGGTCTCATGAAATAAGGAAACGTATTCGTGCTAGGAACACACGCGGATATCGGACGAATAAATCTTGCTTGTATTTTGTAGATAATAATACTTTGTTTCATAATAAACAATTTGTCAAGTGTCATTTATTTACAGGTAATAGTGCATGTTTCAGTCGGGTAAATCTTGATTAATATTTGATACGCTGTTTTTGGCATATTTCAGACACATCAAGAAATATGCTCCCGATTTTAAACATTAATATCTCCGTGAATTTTTAGGTGAAATACAACTGTAATATATCATAATCTAAGTTAGTCCTTCCTCTATTTGATGCAAGTTATTTCTCTTTAAAAGCTTTACTTGTTTAGAAGTTATTTCGAATCAAACCGGAGTACTTTTTTTTGGGACACCCGGTACATTATAACCTATTTTTCATTTAAAGGGAAATAGCACTATATTTTTTATATTCTCGTTTGAAGGAACATTTAAAACCATATATAAAACTCTTTTACCGTTTTTTCACATCGAGCTTACTTTTAGAAATATTTTAATCGAAAGAAATGAAATGTCCGCCATCTTCGATTTTGTAAATATGCATGTTACGTCACAACAGGGGCTTGCACGCAATACTTTTATCTTGACAACCACTGATCATTTTGCACTCAAAATTATACTCTGTATGCCCTTGGAAATATCAACATCACTTAAAACCTTTAAAACACCTACCAATTAATATTTGGTCAGCAAGCCGAATACTTTTATGTGGTTAATCCATGTCGTAACCTTCACCAAAACAACCGTTAATGAGATCAAAAAATTATCCAAGATGGCGGACATCTCATTACTTAAGTGAAAATATTTCAAGAACTAAGTAAGATATGAAGAATCGGTAAAATAAGTTATTACATAGTTTCAAAAGTTCTTTCAAATGAGAAAATAAAAATTTATATTGCCATTTCCCTTTAATATGATTAATAACTTACTGACCGAGAGTGAGGGCAGTACGGGAAAATATCCAACCGAGGTCTTGCTGTATTGACCGAGCGATAGCGAGGTCAATACAGCAAGACCGAGGTTGGATATTTTCCCGTACTGCCCGATCGGTTGAGGTCAGTAAGTTTTTTATTATATGGCATTGTACGTTTGTAAAAAATGGGTAAAAAAGGTCACGCGAGGGCAAAGTACAAAGTGCGAAACATTTGCAAAAAAGAACAATTGTAAAAAATGTTCTCAAGCTTGGTTAGTAAAACTACTCTACAGCAATTTTTATATAGAATACTAACACAGTTGGATAGTATTTCAAGAAAAATACGAGGTATTTCGTCATTTAATCAAAGACAAAGACAACAAATATGAAACCAATAAAATTAATAAACAGTATGGACAAGTACGGTTTTAGTTCGCTTCACTCATAAGTATATCTCTTTTTATCGAAAAACCCCAGAAATTTCAGGGGAAAATATAAATCTGTAGCTGCTTTAGTTGTATTTTTATTTAGGATGGTGTCAAATTCCTCGGCTATCTGCAAATAAGATTTGCAGCTCTTCACAAAGTCAAAACACAGCTATTCCTGACTTCTTTAATAGTTATAAACATTGTAAAATTTACCTTGCAATTTCGACTTTCGCTAACAAAAACATATTGAGAAAGTTCTTTATCCAAAGAAGGTGCTCCTTTTCTTTAGTTTAGGTTTATTTTTCTTCGTTTTGAATAGTTTTGAAAGACTTTTAGACACTTTTTGCCGTTTGAAACTCGGCTCTTGTAGCGGGGCAAAAAAATTGCGTATTGCCCGTGGGCAATTCGGGAAAATCCTGCCTCGTCAGCAGCCAATCAAATTGCGCGATTGCACTCCTACCATTGTTTTAATTAGTACTTAAAATCCATAACATTTCATTCGCACAGCATTCTGAACAAATTGCCAATTAGTCCTACAATTACTCCTTGTCACAACTAGATGCACTGGAAGACTGTATACATTCCTCAGCAAATAATGTTAAGTTTTTCATTGAATTGCATAAATTGTAAGAATGGACTAATTCCGTATTACGTTTACTCTGCCCGGCAAAACAATACTAATTTTTCATCCAAATTTCATCCAAATTTAACAAAATTTAAATAAAGTTGTCGTTGCACTCGCAAACACCCTGGTAAAAAATTTTTTTATTAATATAAAACTAACTCTGTTTGGGATAACCTGATGTTCCGGGTTCAATTTTCTGGTTCATTGAACCGTATTAGCTACGATAGTGATCAATTTATTCAATAGGGATCAAATTATAATACATATTTTCCGGCATCGTCTCATTTAGCTGCATGGAATCAACAGCCAGTTGCAATGGCGCCGAAGGAAAGTTAATTTATAATAATGGATGTGATACAAAGCACATATATATGAATATCCAAATGGACTTTTTTCGAGATTATAGTTCACGCCTCTAATATATACTGGTAGGTCGAAAAACTCGCTGTGGCACGAAAAGAACAGTTTCATTCTTACCTTCATACACCAATGTAGTTCCAAGGGTGTTTGGACAGGTCTTTCTACCCCATCGGACATAACTCACTCCGACTTCCCCTGTCAGAATGTAAAGTATATAGTTATATTCATGGAGTGGCTTAGGATGTAAACGTAATTGATTGATGTAAAGGGCCGGATCGTTCGAAGTGTCGAAATTGTCCTGATATTTTTGAGATAGTTGCATCGCTACCAACGAAAGCTTTTTATTCATAGGCACTACCTTCACAGGCAATGAGAGTTCAACATTAATTTAGGCCTTCCAAGGCACAGCTGCGAAAAATGCAACTATGCAGGCACTCTGCTAGGAATCGAACTTGCGGCCCACCGATTCTTGTGCAGCGTTCTAACCTTCCTGACATTCATGTTATGCAAAGAACGACACGATCATCATCAAGTAATAACGCTAAATATCTTGTCCGCGAATGTAAAATCAGTACCTACCAGCAGTCGTTTTCTGTCAGAACGTGTCGAATATGGAACTCTCTCGTAGATGAACTAAATTATGACACGAACTGCTTCAATTCCTTTAGATCAGCCTTACTGGAATACTATCACAAATCTTTAGAAGTTAATTATAATCCTGATAATCCTCGAACATTTAAAACTATATGCCTGAAAGGTAACCGTGTAGCAAGTCTTACATATCCGATATCCTGCTGCTTTTAGTAACTAATATTGTTTGTTCAAAGGTTTGTTAGTCTGTCCAGTTGAATGTCTGTTGTTTGGTTGATTGTAACTAATTGGGTCCGCAGTAATTGGCAATAAGCTGTTGCGGTGACCCGGCCACTCTTTTTTGTTATTGTATTTTTATATTTTTCTATCCGGACCGACCTAAACGGTAAATAACGTATTTATTCTTTTTGTCGAGGACTCAAAGGCAAAAGACAACGGTTTTATTAGATTGACCATATAGAAAACAAAACAATAAAAAAATTTTGATATTTAATTATTTTACTTTAGAAAAGAAACAATTCAATCAAAATACAGTACAATTATTTTATCCATCATGAAAATTATTTCAAAATTACATATTCATATTTTTCAGTTTTAAAACAAACATACAAAAAATGTTTGCTTTGCTTCGGCCATTACGTATAGGATTCCGGACCGTGGTCAAATATCGTAAAATTTCGCCCACTGCTGCATCCAATCAGATTGCAGAAAACGCTAGGATTCCGCCGGCTGCTGATTTGCCAAAAAATAGAACAGGCTCTTCCCCCGTCACCTATGAATTTTTGTACTAATCTATTTACCGACTGTACGCTTTGCAATAGCAGCGTCATCTTTAGCAAAGTCATTTTGATCAAGGTCAGTTTGCTCCTTGTACTACAAAATGAATTTTTCATGTCAATTAATTACTTGAATATTTACAGCCTCACTCAAAAAATATTGATAGTTGTGTTTGAGCGCGGTTACTAATGTAAAAAACGTTAGCAACTGAACAAAGCGCGCCAAATTCGAATCACGAACGGTACAATTATCAACTCGATGAATCATCATGTTTATAAAATACCGGCCAATTTGGCGGGCCTTGTTCAGTTGTTGACGTTCCTGATCAGTAGCGTAGCCACCCCGACCATTTAATCCGCTTTGCTACTATTTTCGTACTTTTCATCGATTGTGAAAACAAACAATTCGAGTCTAAAAAAGGAATAATGATAATAATTTTGAATTTGCATGCATAGCGGGACTGAATTGTCGTGCTGGCAACGCCACTGTTTCTGATATTGAATAACAGTGACCGTGATTAAATGTCAAAAACAAGTTTAGTTATCCTCTCGACCTTTTTGGGTGAGATGGTCGCGCATATCTTGGAAAACTGCATGCAGTAATACGTATATGCATTGTGTTGCAACATTTTGGAAAAAAACTCACATGTTATAATTGCAATAATGTAACAATTGTGATTTTTTCTCTATTTACTAGATATACGTTCACAAATATTTTTTAACTTCCGTGCATACACAGCAATTGCGATTTGTGAACTGAACATCTTTAAATTAAAAATTTTTTATGATTATTATAAGGATGTGTACATTTTCTTGCATGTGAACAGAAAATAAGTTTGGATGACAAAATATACGTTAAATTAAACTATAATAGCTATCGTCTAATTCTTCTCTGTACTATATCGCTCTCGTATATTCTACGTGATTCAGCACTTACCCTCATCGCCCTGTTAAATATAGTATTTTCCAGTTCATCACCTCGGGTGTCCGCACAGTGTGCCGCCTGAAACGAGTCATGACGTATATAATTTCTAATGTAGATTGGTCAATATAATTGGCGCGCGTGTTCGCTGGACCATCGGTGTGTCTATCGTAACAAATATGGCTGCCCCTCGAAGAAGATAAACGACAGGGAAAGCGAATTTCGCGTTGTAGCTAGATTACGCTCATTTTAACAAATTTAAATAAACTATGGCGTAGAAATTCGTAATGTAGAACGGTCAACAAGTCTTTTCCCAGGGGGGGGGGGGAAGAGTGGCTAATTAATTTGTTCTTCCCTTGTTCTTTGATATGATTGGATCGCGCGTTCGTTACAACCTCCATGTATCTTCGGTTCATACCGGCAAGTTACTTGAGCAATGGCGAAACGACAGGAAAGAGAATTTCTCGTTATATTTTCGCAATATAATAAGTGTTTATTTAAAAACATGCAGTATTTAAATAACCATGCACGTCTTCTCTCACACAAACCATCAACGATTTTTAGGCTTTAAGATTACCTAAAATCCTACATGTTCCGAATGGTACCCTTCGTGCAATCAGCGAAATTGTTGCCTCAAACAGTCGATATTTTGGGGTCTTTGACGTGCGTTTGCTGCTACAAAAGGAATAAGACAGTCGCTTTTTTGCAACCTGAAAAACCTCAGCAGCCAATCACTTTTCGATAAATTTAAGTCGCCGAATTTGGATTGTTTTTATACAAACCACTTCGAATAGTTTACTGGCCTGAACACCACTAAGCTATGAATTTATCTTTAAAATGTATTTTAATTTCGAAACTCACAAGTACGGCAAGAAAAATTGCCCAAGTCATCGCCATGTTCTTCAACTTCAAATCGGGTCACTAAAATGGAATTCGAGTATATATATAATTATATAGTTATTAACTATATCACATTTTTCTTCCAACATGATTTGGAAGTTGGCTATCTGCAAGTAGTTGTCTGCATGCAAACTAACCAACGTTTGGCCAGTTTTCTGAACTTATTGTCCATAAAATGTATTTGTCCGGAAGTTTAATTATAATTGCAGTAATTCGCAGGCTTCGTTATCAATTTTTCCCATAACTGAAATATAAATACTTAGTTAATGATGAAAAGTTTATCCAGATTTGCAAGATCATTTGAAGGCCATTTGAAATTGAACGTGACGATTTTGCGTCAAATGATAATTTTGCAGTTCGTTAATATATTTCAATGTTGTGCGGAAATATAACATATAAAAACCTTTAAAATCTAAAAAAATATCTCCGTTTAAGACTAAAAGATTACTTTATCTGTATGGCAGAAGGCCAAAATAATACTAAAGGAAAAAATAGTTTTGGACTGCGACTTATTTGGGCTGAAATCTTTAAGAGAAAATTTGAATAATTTTCTGCGCAACGTTTTTGGCTTCCATCCATCCAAGAAAAGAGTTTCGACTTTTACCAAGCAAGATTTTCTTATAAAGAATACATTAAACAAAAAATTTTGTTTGCTGTCTGCAAAATTTGGAACATTACCCACAAATCTTTACTATAAAGTTGAAGATGATATCAAATTAACAAAAAATAAATTAAATCAAATAATGCCTTACCTTGATGTTGTTTCCAACGCTAGCCTCTCTTGTAGTTTGACTAAAACTGCATTTGGACGTGGGTTTATATACCCCAGCATTTCGAATTGAGGACGTTTTTGTAACAACCTATATATAGGAAGTTTTTTTAATATAATACCATTCATTCTTTACACAGCAATAGGTACTTTACAAATGATAAGTGGCTAACATTTTTATTTATAAATACCAAAGAAGAATTAGATTACATTAATACCTATAAATGAATAAACAATTTTCAACTTTAATTTGAATTGTGGTGTTAAACGTAAACTTTCATGCAGGTTAATATCCTCAATTGTTAAAATTGGCTCACGTTCTGGTGAAAATACTGTAATGATATTTTCTGGAGACAACTGTTTCTCTTAGAATATGAAACGAAATCTTTTGTTAATTGGCGTATTTAAAATAATTATAAAAAGGATAGTGTATTGCTTTTGCAGTTTTTCGTTCCGTTGCTTCATTTCGAGATATTTTAGTTAATTTGATATACGTGTCATGTTTTTAAAAGTATAGTGTGCATTTATGTTGTTCTTTAACAACAAATACCTGCAACAAGAACATAACATTTTCAGCGAACTCGTTATGCATATTTGTGACGTAAAACCTTTATATAAGTATATTTAGCTAACTAAATAAATATCTCGTAAACGACTTGGAAACCGAACGGAAACTGCAAAATAAGTTCCCTATAGTTTTTATGGTTCTTTCGTTTCATAGGCTCTTCAAATATCGTAATATAGCTATAAATATATCCTGCGTTTGGCTGGCCGATTTGCTGATTTGTACAGATATTTAATTTGTTTGCACCTTTGTATGATGACGCCAATATGTCTAATTAAAGATATAATAATTTTGCATTTGTTGAATGGATTTTGGTTGATCAAAATATATAGGCCCTCTGGCACGACAGCAATAAATGCAATTATGTCGTTCTCAGCGTACATGGCATGCAGATCTTGAAATTTTATACTCGAAATTTCCATGTAAAAAACAGCCCTTGCACATTTATAGTTCTATCATAGAGTGAGGTGTCCCATGGCCATGAAAAATTGCAATAATTTCAATCCCCTTGTTTGGCTATATATATTAATGGAAATTACATTTCAGTATTCGGAAATTCACTTATGTGCCTTTATTCTCAAACTGGAATGAAGAAATCATATCGCCCACAAGATTACCCTAACTTTCTTAATTGCAAGACAAGTGTAACTTGTAATCTTGCACGAAAGTATTGCATCGGAACTCTTTGTATGCTCGCATATAATCGGAACTTTTGCGTATGCTCTTATTCTGAAAATATAGAGTAAAGAACAATTATCGGCCCACAAAATTGCCTCAATTTTCTCAATTGGAAAACAAATTATCTGCCCACAAAATTGCCCTAATTTTCTCAATTGCAAAACAATAAAATATCTGCCCACAAAATTACCCTAATTTTCTCAAGTGCAAAACAATTGAAACTTGCATTCTTGCACGCGAATATTGAATCTTATAGCTTCTGTATTCAGCAATGTTTAACATTAAAGTACGATACCTTACAGACACTTTCAAAATGCTTTTACAATGAATCAATGCGGCAACTATATACACACACTATTCTATACAGGGTGTCTCAAAAAAACCCAAAATCATTGAAATAACGTATTGTTCGAATTTCAATGCCGTAACACAAAGGATTTTGACAGGATGATTAATTTGTTTTAAAAAATTAAAATATCTTTGTAAAGTGAACGTTTGTTTGCTCATGGGAATTTAAAAATGCTTCGTAAATTGTAATATGCGTAATATGCATTCGTGGGTTTAGTACTTTATGCCTGACATAACAAGTTTACGCTGAGTGTTACCATTTATTATAGCAGTTATGTCAATCTTTTATGCACTCGTGGGATTAACTTAGTGCTAGGGCATTGAATATCGAACAATACGTCAATTTCAATGATTTTGGGTTTTTTTGAGACACCCTGTATAATCAAATCCCGAATTGTGCTATTTTGTAGAAGTGCTGTATATTTAATATGCATTTAGCTTATAAGTGGACATTTTGCGAACACTTTAAGGAACTTAAATAATATTAATATTATTGAAAACTCTGTGCAGAATCCGCAGAATTTTAATCCATTATCTAATTTGCAGCTGACAATTTCGATGAGCCAGACATATATAGTACTGCATGCAGTGCTGTTCCCTGAGCACGCGTAAATCGACGATTTACTTATTCTTATAGACTTGGTCACACATATTGTTGATGCATCTGCGCAAGCATCTATCACACAATAAATAAGCCCGTATTTTAATAACCCCAGAAGCTTAACGCTCAGTGAAGCGTCTTGTTTAAAAAAGGCTTTGAAATAAAGTTTTGTCTTGACTTTGATCATCTTCCGATTGGTCATCTCCGGACATCCTTGCGCTATTCACCTCCGGATCAAAACAAAATGTTTTCCCGTCTTGTTCCTGTTACCGCATTTTACGAAATAATTCGTAATGAACGAATTAGTGTTCTTTTGGCAAGAACTTAATGATTGTATCCTTCTTAATTTTCAACTTTAAAACATTAATGTACAAATGAAAAGAGAGCAACGATCAAATTTCTACGGTTCTGTAGTGAAAATCGAGTTTAAATTACTGTAATATGTCGCTTTTGAATCCATACTGTATTTGTAAGTACAAATATATAGATTATATGATTCCTGTACAAAAGCCCAATAAAATTGCATGTAATTGACTGTGCATAATATTGGGCAAATAACCGGGAAAATCTGATATTATTCTGGCGATTGCTTCAATCGTGACTAAACTGTTTTTAATAATTAATATATTTGTTAATTATATACTGTTTATAGACATAGATCGGGTCAGAAAAGGAACTTTTTCATTAATTGAATTGTACTTGAGAATATCGTTTGTTTACCTATACTTGTGGGTATAATGACAGGAAGACTGTAATTATTTGTAGTGGGAAAAATGCGAAAGTGCATGAATGCTCGCAAATCTTTAATGGATGCATTTTATTTGTTAATTTCAGTCCACTGGAGTAGGAAACTTTGCGATCATGCGCATTATTGATTCCGTTTCAAATTTTTCTCAGATAAAAATGTTGTAACTGAGAATTTGAAAATTTGAAAGTTAAATTGAAAGCTATAATCTTGGCAAAACTGAAATACCTTTAATAAATCAATAAAACAGACAATATCCCCTCCCCACTGCACAATGTTGGACATAGATTCTAAATAATTGTGTACAATAGTTCATCGATGGCAGAGAGCACTATGTGTAGGGTTCTTGCTCATCTTAATCAACATTGGAAGGGGGGAAGGGGAAAGAATATATTAAATTGTTAATCAAAGTGGATGTTTCATTAGTTTTTGGCAGGATTCAATCTTGGCAAAAAGTTAATGAAACACCTATAAAAAATCAATAAAACAGACAAAATTCCATCCCCCCTGCACAATGTTGGACATAGATTCTAAATAATTGTGCACAATAGTTCATCGATGGCAGAGAGCACTATGTGTAGGGTTCTTGCTCATCTTAATCAACATTGGAACGGGGGAAGGGGAAAGAATATATTAAATTGTTAATCAAACTGGATGTTTCGTTAGTTTTTGCCAGGATTGTAGATAGTAAATATTAAGATTTATAAAAATAAAATGTTTGAAACGAACCACGTAAAATAGCAGAAGTTGAATATGGTTGAAAATAAAACGAGAAGTTGAATATAATTTAATATGCTTAATGCTACGTTTACACACAACCATTATTAATCGGGCGGATTTCAGGTTTTGCCGAATGTTAATGACGAATGTTGTCAGGGCATGGAAGATGTTGTCCGAATGACGTTAATTGACAGCGTAGTTTTCAAATATCATTTAATTAAACCTGAATCTGCCTGATTAATCGTTTTGTGTAAACGTACCTTAACATGCATGCACATGTATGTAACACAAACCGTGCTTAAATCAAAGTTCTTGTTCTCATACATAATAGGTTGTTGTCTCCTTTTTTCAGCTCACACGTCGGTTAAACAGTTCTGTGTAGGTGTGGTGGTTTGTAGTTTCTTCAAATGAACATAGAAACAAAACAGTGCTATTCAAATAGAGCTACCAATGCTGGTACATATATATAGTCATACAATACAAAACATATTAAATTTACATGCAGAGAGCCTAGGTTAAAAATTAGAATTATATACTATAGTTATATTATATATAATTGATCAAATTTTTTTAATACTTGGCTGCCATGCAAAACTGCAGTAATCATGTACATACAATTATAAACAATTGAAAGTCATGATTGTTATATGATACAACGAAACGGGTTATTTATTTGGTTATTAAGCTTATATGTAGATAAATCCTCTCTCAGATCTGCAATAGAACATTCCACCATACTTTTAATTTGAAGACATAACTATAAGTGATTATTTATAAAACTATATATAATTTTTTATTGCATGTATTGCATGTCTTGCCGGAAATTATACTCCTGCATCTAGTTTTAAGATTTTCACTGCCTTATGTTGAAGTACAAGATTTGAAGAATTTTATTACTTGGTTGAACGGAGAGAAATAGACAGACAATAAAGAATAATTATTATATATTGGGAAGAGTTTTATTAGAAGAAGTATAGAAATATTTTTTCTGTGTTGGTGTAATGTACTCTCTGTAAATATGATGCCGGCTTGTGATGTTACTCTGAGTGTATATCCAAACCGGGCAAGCTTGAAAAATATGCCTGGCCACGGTGGAAATCGAATTAACCTACGACCTTTCGAATACTAAAGCCCAATGCTCTGCCAACTGAGCTATACGCGGTCAAGTCGGTTCGAGTATGTCATATTTCGGAACAGAATCTAGTTCCTTCGATACCAATGCACTCTATTAATCACGATTGTTCTGTCTTGCTATAATGTACTCTGGTGAATATGATGCCTGTGATGTAACTCTGAGTGTACATCCACACCTCGGGCAAGCTGGAAAAATGTGCCTGGCCACAGTGGGAATCGAACCTACGACCTTTGGAATACTAGTCCGATGCTCTGCCAACTTCGAGCTGCGCGTTCAGGTCGATCCGAGTATGCGATATTTCGGAACAGAATCTAGTTCCTTCGATACCAATGCAATCTAGTAATCATGATTTGTTTTATATAAATAAATATTTATATAATTGTTTGTGAATGTGTATAGCTTAGTTATATTGAAACACTACGGAGCATTATATATACATTAAAAATAACTGCATGCATGTGAAAATAATGAAACGATTGGAGTAAATTAGCTGACTTCATGTTTTGAGACGAATTTTCGTCAAAGACTAGAAATTTGTCTGTTGGATTTCCGTCTGATATGAATATGAAACGAAAACCATCAGATGGATAAACCTAAAAATTATATCGGAGAACCTCAATCTCTTTTCAATTTAGCAAGCTGAAACCCTCGTGATTTATTCCGGCCTCGGATACATATTTAATTAAGACAAGTTTTCCAACTAAGCAAAGCCAGCTTTCATTTAATCGGCTTTCCAGTCGTTCAGGCAGTGAAGTTGGACGAAAAAGTTGAGACGAAAATCCGTCGTTAAAGGCGAAATTATATTCTGCACGTGTTTCTCCATTTAGACAAGATTCTCAGATGGAAATCCCTCTTCCATTTAGCTATAATATGAATTCGGCTTTGAACTCATGCACATACCTATATAGCAAGTAAATATTGATGTTATTATTATTATTATTATTATTATTATTATTATTATTATTATTATTAATGGTTTAAGATACACACCTTCGCAATAGATTGAATTATGGTGCGTTTACAAAATTGGTACGCTATATATTTACATATATAAAAATTTAGTTGCATGCATCAAGTCTAAAAATCTTATTGAATTGCATTAAAATCATCGTAATTAAGTATCACGCTTAAGTTTCTTTACTATAACTATTATATAGAGCTACTGTACTGGGAAAAAGCTACGGCGATATCTTTCTGTTCGGCATTTTATTGTTGTTAATGTGTTAGAGTTTCTAAGTTCATAATCATTTGAACTAGCCCTAGACAATGGAACATATTTTGACAGTGGTCCTTCAATTTCTATGCGTTTCATAGTATTGAGGCAATGTCGTTCTCGCCTTTCATCCAATCTGGAACACCCAAGTTGTGCTAATGCTTCCCTATAAGAGTAACCCGGTAAAATAATCCTCAGCGCTCGTTTTTGCACTCGCTCTAAATCATCGGCGAGGTACAAAGGTAGGGCATGATGCCATACCACACAACAGTACTCCAGAACCGATCGTATTAAGGCAAAGTATATACTCAATAAGTCTTCCGCAGGGACACCACCTCGCCGTAATATGCGGATGATATATAAACGTTTAGAAGCCTTGGATACAACTGATTCTATGTGTGCATTCCATTTAAGATCGTTTTGGATAACCAGACCTAGGACTTTATGAGACCGCACAACCTCAAGCGCATGACCGTCGATCAACAATGGTGATAGATCAGGTGATTCCCTCAGAAAGCAAACGCGTAGTTCTTTGCACTTTTTGGAGTTAAGTTTCATAAGGTTGCACGAAGTCCAAGAATTTATAGTATCAATACAGAACTGAAACTTTGAGTTGCTGCCCTTTGTGATATTTTCAGATGTTGATATGTCATCCACAAATTTCCAAATATCCGTTGCGTGTGGTTTCACATCGAGATCATTTATCATCGCCAAAAACAGAATTGGACCGAGTTTAGTTCCCTGGGGGACACCCGCATTCATTGGCAACCAGTCTGACGTTTTCCCTCCAAGTTTGACCTGATGACGGCGGTTAGTTAGGAAGTTGATAATCCAAGGCAA
>CACRXK020006171.1:0-25909 GCA_902702795.2 Paramuricea clavata | reverse complement strand
GATTTCGACCAAACTAGCTTCCTCTAGGGTTTTAAAAACCACAGTGCGAGCTTTCCGGTCAGCCGCCATAATGGCTTCCCGTCTGGCTTCTCTTCGCAATAAGTAAAATACAAACGCTCGTTTAGATCTTTTGTACGAGCAAATTAACAAAATAATCACTCCTAAGAGTACACAAAAGTGTTAACTCTAGGAATATGTAAAGATTTTGCAAAAATACGACCTTTTACAGCTATAATTCAACGCTAAAATCAGATAAACACGAGAACCGGTGTCAGTATTCTCAGCCAAAAATTCACAGTCACTTTCCAACTCGTCGTTGTCATATCCAACATGCTCTGTAGTTGTGGCTGTTGTGCTAGAACATTGAGATTGAGAATACATTTTACATATAAATATATTATACCTATTATTATTATACCCATTTCCAAACAAGGAGTATTGAAATTTATCGGTCTAGCGTTTTGTCACTTTTGTGTATAAAGCTGTTGCTTTCCTGTGATTTTCTTGAAGTAAGCTCACACAACACATTTCTATCTTTGAAGACGAAATTACTGTAGAGCTGGAAAATTGTCCAAAAAGGGGGAAAAGTATTCAAAATGTAGACCCACTCAGAGTCTCAGAAGTCAGACCCAGAGAAGTCCAATGTTCATTTAAAAGTGCGAGCCTTCAATTCGCACGTGTTAACTGGTCAGCAAACATTCGCAAGAAATCCAATATGGCGGATTCTCCGGAGCAAAAGAGGCGAAGAGTGAAAAATAATAAAACGCAAAGTTTAGTGGGAAATTTTTTGAAATGGTGCAACGATGTTGGTTTAATTTTAAACGATAAGGTATTACTGTATGTCAAGAACACGGCGACCCGATATACACATTGTTTGTTAGCCTATTGACTCAGTTATTTTGGTACAATTAGCTTGTAACATTTAATTGCTTATAAAAGCGTTTTGAGACTCCTGATTTATTGAATAACCAGGCATTTTATATCAATTCCCCGACTCGAAATTGCGTCATTAATTTTCCATCGTGTTATCTTCGACTGTCTTCAGACCACTGCCAAAAATGAAGCCCAGAATTGACGTTTTCATGCTCAAATTAGTCTATATAGAAAATTGAGTTCACTGAGTTTCTTTAAATTCATTGCCATTGGTGAGTGCCGAGTGAATTTCCCAACGTACAGGCTATTGCCCACTTGATAGGGGAACCGACACCGAGGAACCTACGATTTTAACGTCCTTATCCGAGAAGACGCGAAAGTGTAGCCATTTAGTGAAGTCAATGTAAAGGTAGCACTTTCTCCTCAATTATTTTAAGACCTTGAGTAGAGGTCCGTCGAAGGTTTGAACCATTGAAAATGGTTTGAACTCAGGTCTTCCAGCTTGAAAGCGGCAAGCATGGTGACGTTGTTTGGACAGTAAGTTTGCCGAAGTTACAACATTTTAGTCAATATTAAAGGTATAGTCGTTTTATTATTCATGACAACCTCAGATCAGTCATGATCGATGCAACTTGTTGAACCTTTGACTTTGTTCTGACATTTTGAGGCCGTTATGCCGATCACGTCTCAAAAATACAGCCCCAGTTAACCGGGTATACTTAAGCAACGGAAAACAACCAACAGTCTTTTATATTTTTGTAATTTCACAACTATAGGTGACAGTAAGAGAAGACGGTTCGTGTCACAGATTTGGAATGATAGCTCTAGAAGATCTCGATGACGGAGAGTCTGTCTTCAAAATTCCAAGAAATGTTTTACTCGAACCAAATACGTCGTCAATTTCTAAAACTATTTTGGAATTTGAAAAAAATCTGCCGGAAATTGACACAAGGTATAGCGCAATGGCATCGTTCGCTTTTAATGCTAATTACAAGTTTCGCAGTGAGCTGAAACAGTAACACCTCCCTCGAGCATTTTTTCTTCATTTCTGCCTAGAAACAAATGGTTGCCCCTGCTTCTTACGCTTCTTTATGAGTACACGA
Organism: Paramuricea clavata; assembly: GCA_902702795.2. Taxonomy (NCBI): domain Eukaryota; kingdom Metazoa; phylum Cnidaria; class Anthozoa; order Malacalcyonacea; family Plexauridae; genus Paramuricea; species Paramuricea clavata. The sequence continues at coordinate 23,933 of CACRXK020006171.1, read as the reverse complement.
ATCCTGCATCAAAATGGCGGCCTTATTTAGACCTAGTCCCAAGTGAAACCGTCCTCAACCAGCCAATATTTTGGAATGAACAAGAAAGGGAGTACTTGAAGCTGATTGGGCTAAAAGATGGCGTGGATGATGATGAAACGAACATCGAAAAAGGATATATATATTTCGTTTTACCTTTTATGGATAAACACAAGGAATATTTCGAGTAAGTTAATACATTTGGACACACGATGGAACATTAAATATCTGGAAAGCCTTGAAAACTCGTCCAGCGAGGCTTTGAAATGGTACAGACTCGTATATGCTCGTAATTTTTTGGGTGGCAATTTGCACTAATACTGTTACACACGTAAAAATCTCAGAACTTGTCAACAAGATGTGTTCGCAACAGGCTTGTAGCAAGCTTGTCAACATGTTGTAACAATGCTGTTATTTCATCAAGTTGCTACAAGGTTGCCATTCACAACTTGTTGATAAATTGTTGAATTGCAGGAGTTGTTGGAACAACTTGTGACAAGTCTGTTGAGTTCAACAACCTTGTAGCAAGTTGTCAACAAACCGCTGACAACTTGTCAACAAGCTGGGAACAAGCAGAGCGAACACACCCTGTTGAGAAGTTGTTGGAACTGCATTGCTACAAGTCTGCTGCAGGTTTGTTACAACTTGTGCGTTTTTACGTGTGTAGCGGTAAACATACGTAAAAACGCACAAGTTGTAACAAACCTGCAACAGACTTGTAGCAATGCTGTTCCAACAACTTCTCTATGTACAGGACAACGGCCTGTTGACAACTTGCTACAAGGTTGCTGAGCTCAACAGTCTTGTTAGAAGTTGTTGTTACAAGCCTGTTGCGAGCACGTCTTGTTGACAAGTTGTGAGATTTTTATGTGTGCAATTAGTTGACCGCGATATGGGAATTGAACCCACAATAACTCGAGTTCAAATCCCACAGTTATTTTCTTCAAAAAATTATTTCATATTTTATTACAGTCCCAAGATCCACACTCTGGGTCTATATAAGCGTCTGGCAGGTTTTGTCATGGCGTATAGTTTTACAGACAGCGACAGTGTTGATGCTAAGCCAGCTATGGTCCCGATGGCCGACATCTTAAATCACATCAGTGACAATAATGCACACCTGGAATTTGGCGAAGAATTTCTAAGTATGGTCACTACGCAACGGGTTCACAAGGTAGATATGAGAAATAGTTCTGCTTGTCAACAAGATGTGTTCGCAACAGGCTTGTAGCAAGCTTGTCAACAAGTTGTAACAATGCTGTTATTTCATCAATTTGCCAAAAGGTTGTCACTTTCAACTTGTCGACAAATTGTTGAATTAAAGGACGATAACAAGTTGTAACAAGTCTGTTTAGCTCAACAATTAACTTGGGACAAGCAGTTCGCACATTCTGTTGACAAGTTGCTGGAACAGCATTGCTACAAGTCTGCTGCAGGTCTGTTAAAACTTTTTCAACGTTTTTACGTATGTTCGCTGATACAAACCGATAGAGATTATATCGTAAAACCGACAATATATTTCCGCTTCGCCTTAGGAACACACGTCGTTGAAAATTAGTTGTTTTCAAAAAAATAAACTTTTTACGTTTTCAAAATTACTGCGAGAAATAGTGAATAATAATGATATCATGCATTTATTATGTAGGGCGGTGAAGTATTCAATACGTATGGAAATCTGGATAACTGCAATCTTTTACGTTCTTATGGCTTCATTGAAGAACCTCCCAACACTTTTGACGAGGTGAATATCGTTGAGATAAAATGTACATATCAGGTGTTCACGGGCCTTGAAAATCCTGGAAAGTCCTTGAATTGGAAAAAACAGGAATGGAAAGTTCTTGAAAATCGGTAGTCCTGGAATTAATTTCCTTAACCTCCAGCTCCAGCTGCGCCAACATTAGTGATTTTTGAGCAAATCCGTGCAATTTTCAAAGATTTTCCCCAGTTCTAGGTCCTTGAATTTACTGAAAAGGGGCCTTGAAACTCCTGGGAAAGTCCTTGAATTTCACCTTCACAAAGGGTGGACACCCCGATATATCGTTGAAATTTAAACCCCAGACAGACAAGCAAGTTTTCCCCAACAATTTTACCTTCTCGTGTGTACGTTCGACAAGTTATCCTTGACAAGTTCTGTTGCTCGCGTTCACGGAATGTTGTTAAACATTTATCTCGCGTCAAGGCCGCCTTTTGTTTGCCAAAACCATAGAAGTAATTCTTGTACACTTGTCAAGTTTTCCTTGGCGGCCGTAGTACACACGAACAAATCTTCCTTGTCAAAAAATTGTCAATTTTTTCCAGTACACATGAGCAAATAGAACTTGTCAACTGTCAAGAAAAACTTGTCAAGTATCTCGTGTCCACATTGGTACAACAATTAGGAATAACACTTGCTGGACCTCCAGAGAAAACAGTTTAGGACTGATAGAGCTATCCATGCAGTATTTAATTTAGTCTTATACCTTAGTTCACGCTTTGACTTGTATCATAATATTTCCCTCGAAGGTTGAAATACCATTGAAGGTCTTTCAAGACGTGCTAGAAATACCAGACAATGTATGGGAGTCCAAGGTGTCTCAATTTCACGAACAGGTACAAAAAAACAGAATTTTGATATAGAATTTGTTTATTTTAGAAATGTTTTACCAGAGAATTTATTCTAATAATATATAGTAGCGAATGATTTTACCAGAAGAAAACTTGCATTAATTATTTTTCTGTTTAGTATACCACGGGTCATATAAATACAGACGAAGGGCTTGTCTTTAGCATCGAGGCTGGATGCTCGTGGACAAAACAAGAGCTATACACGTTTTTTCAGGCAAGTCAAATATATTTTAGTAGAGGCATCCGTGAGAATCTTATTTTCGCATGGAGTAACTACCATAGCACGAACAAATATTTTTATTTCTGGCATCCAAGTTTTGGGCTCAACGTTTTCTGCCCACTGATATTCTTCTTGATAAATGCCCTAAAATTACACGCTCATCGCGAGAACCCCCCTTTGCAAAGTTTGACTGTACCAATGATTCACATGAATCTTCGGCACTCACCAAAATACTGCAAAGTTTGAATGGAACCATACGGGAGGTTGGAAATTCCAGGCGGCAAGCAGGCTATACGGGAGGGTGTATCAAAAAATATAATCCAATTATTACGTTTATATATAGGTATTCTGTTTTTGTATTTATAAAGATCAGGCTTTTAGCTGTTATTTGACACCTTTATGGAATCATTGCGATAAAAAATGACCAAAATACATGTTCTTCCAATTTTCGAAAATTTCTCGAAATGCTTGTCGCCCACTTGGGAAACGTATGGCATTGCTAGCTGAGACTGCAAACTTCCAGTTTTGTAAAATGTTTTAACCACTCAATTTCGATGCAAAGTTGCAAGTAACTCGAGTATTTTATTTTAAAATTTCTGCAGATAATACACGATACGACGTTCACGAAAAAAGATCCTGACTTCATTAAAACTGAATCAAACACGAAAAACAGCAAGGAAAATAATGTAGAAATTGAAAACAAAGACATGAAAGACAGCAATGGACAAACTACTACCTCAAACTCATTGGGCAAAATACTACCCAAACACAGAGGGGTAACGGTTGATAATAGCGGTAGTCAAGACGATAATGGATGCGAAGTGGACTCAGAAGATGGGGATTCAGAGGGTGATAGCGATACGACAGGGGGTACGGATGGTTCTGGGAGTGATGCAATAGGGGATTACTGGGGAATAGATGAATCAGAAAGCGATGGCTCAAGTTGTGACGAGAGTTGTTTAGACTGGTGTAAGTTCCTATAGTAGCGTCGTTTTAGGTTGGCAAAACGTTGCCGACCTGCAATTATTATATTCTGATGCGTTTCAGAGCAAGAGAGAGAGAGAGAGAGAGAAAAGACGAAGCAATATTCTTGTATTTACGTATTTTTAGTTTGAGAAGAACGTATACAACATGCATATAATGTACATATATGTTAGTGTATAGAGCTTTTGCACTCATTCCCCAGGGACCAACTCAACAAAAGTCTATAAGTAAAACTATTTTGAATTGGAACTGTGCGACGTCATGTGCAAACGCTCTATTCATGAATTATGACAGTCCGACTCATACAAAACATTACTTCGCACCCCCTCAAATAATCAGAAAAAAGTTCATACCCTTGCTTATAATAAGACGCTGCTTTGTGCTATAGGCATATTAACATTTATATTTACTTTTGTATTGGGAATGTGTGCACTTTTATAAAATTTTATTCTGGACAATGCGAGATAGTTTATTTGGGAGAGTGAATTATACCATTGAAGATGCACCCTTGCCTCTTTATGGGTTAATAAACTCTATATATGTATTTTTGTTTCAAGCCCTTTTCCGTTTTATAAAATTGGTCCCCCTGTCAGGAAGAGAGCTTTCGCTTCATGAGCCCCTTCCCATTCTCGCCCCGAAATAGCGTCCAGTCCCCATGACACGTATACTTAATGACCGCTCCCTTAGTTCCACAAAGCATTGTGCGTAAATGTGCTTACATCTTGTGTTTAAATTTCAGTTGATTTACAGGAGATACCAAAGGAATGGAAAGAAACTTTAAAAAGGTGACGTATAAATTACAGTTATATAAATGTTACAATTACAATTGTTTCAAAAATTTAATCGCTGTCTTTCCCTCCTATAAAGGGCGGCCAGTGTCTTCTCAGAAAAGATAAAAAAAATATCAGAGGAATTGTCAAGACTGAACAAATCAGAAGAGACAACACGAACAGTAATGGTTAAAAACATATCAGAAGGCCGATTGACAATCTTAAAGAAAGTCCAAGATTTAGAAATTTAATTCACTAATTTCATCGAATCTATATTACCGAGTGTGTGAAATTAACTAAAACTTTATTATTGATACATTATAAACACTATATATGTGTCTTTTGATTCGCTAAGCAACAACGTTTCATGGCATTTCAGTTTGTATTGTTATTTAAAGTCACCTAACCTCAATTATTGTTTATTTTGAAGATTTTCGTTTGCTCACTTTGTTCGAGTTATTTCAGTTTTATTGATATGCAAATGTCCGGAATTTACGTCACATATGAATGACTGATCAAAGAATGGTACATTTAAATATTATGAAATAAAAAAAGGCTAAATGGTGTTTTACATGTAGGTATGTAATCCTCTCACAACTCCAAACTTCATTTTAATGAATTAAACTCGATAGTGAATACGACATATACATGCAAGCTTTTACTTTAAATCATTGCGCATTTGTGACGTAAATTCCAGATATTTGCATACCAAACAAACTGAAATTATCTCAGAAACAAAGTGAGCAAACGAAAGTCTTCAAAATAAGTTATCATATCATTTCCGAAGTTCTTAAGAATGAGATGATAAAAATAATTTGGGTTAGGTGCACTTTAAGTCCGAATCTAAGTATTAAACAATACGATGAAAAATAATTATTAAACTCGGTTTTTGTGCTATCCGCTTGAACTATCAAGGTCTCGGTAAGTGTTTTTTATACAATCTTAGCCTTTGTATTCGTTAGTAACAATTATCTTGACCTTGATAATTCGGGATATATGCAATATTTCTTCATTAATGACATCAGTTATATGACAATCTATGATTATATAATTTACTTTTAGTTATTGTAATCTAATATAAATATTGATTGATTGACTGTAATTTACTTCCAAATGGGTTGCGTGCTATTCTAGCATGCTTAACACCAAATTAATAGACCTTCATCACGCTTTTGGAGTCAATTTGAAATTTGATACTACAATATCAGGGGTGGAAAAAATAGGCGAGCACTGCTCGCAGGAAATGTTAAACAGCTGCAGGAAATTCGTTTGAATGAAGATTGGCTATATTGAAAATTTGAAAGAAACCTTAACATGTCCCACTATGGGCGCAACAACATATGGTTGACAGAATGGTTGACAGACAATATTCCTTGAATTGAAAACCATGGTCAGCTAGAACACTATGTTTATGCACATGCAGATTTAGCACAAAAATTACTCCGTTGGTCTGCAGGAAATTTTTGTCTCCAGGTTGTGCTACCAGGACGAAAATTCGTTTTTCCTGCCCTGTACAATATGTCAGAAATGAAAACAGCAGGTCCAAATTGTACATAAAATTTGAAGACTATAATATTTTAAAAACTGTGGCAATGGCGCCGTTGTGAAGCCTCAATCCCCATATATTTTCTGATAAAATTTCGAAGTTCATATTATTGTTTTTAAAAATAGCGCTAGTACCACAGTTTTCAAAATAAAACCTTCAAATTTCTGGTATCTAATTTTTACTAACATCAAATTTTAAATTGACTCACAAACGTAGTGCATAACTGTTGACGAAGGGCCTTCGCTCGAAACGTCGAGTTTCTGCTTATTTTTTAAGGTAGTAATATAACCACTCAGCACAGCATTTTCACATTGCTACTACCTATACTGGTACAGACAGTTTTAGTAGTACATAAAGGTCTATCGACAACTATGTGGTCTATTTTTATTTTAGTTATATCCAACATACAGAACCTTACATTCGGCACCGCCCGCGATTGGAGCTACTTTTGTAGTTACAGCAACCTATGTAAAGCAACTTGAACCTTTCGCAGTAACCTTTCAGCAAATTGATTTTCTCAATTAATTTACTAAATATATTTAAAAATCCCTCAATTTTGTTTCTGAATTTTACGATTAGTTTATATATAGTTACCTTCGCAATCAAATACAATTGCGGCATTCAAACCTGTCATAATTCTTCATTTTCCTCCGCATTTTCTCATTTTTCGTTCTCCAAAGTACCATAGTTTCCCTTTTGGCTTTCGGAGCCATCGCTTGTCTTCATCTGAAAAGAAAACGATAATCAGCAATGTAACTTTTCACAACTTTTGTCCATGAAGGCGAGTTGGCTATTGAACTTTTATTAAAGGCACAGTTCAGCCTTTCGACTGATTGTTTTTAAGGCGCATTTCAGCCCTCTTAATTTAAAAAAACTAAGTAGGAAAATCAATTAAACATTATTCAAGATCAGCAAACTTGATGTTTTTAACATTTTAAAACAACTTTTATTGTTAAAAACACTGAGTTTACGGATCTTGAATTATGCATAATTGATTTTCCTAGTTAGTTTTTTTTTTTCAATGATATAAAAGGGCTGAAATGCGCTTTAAAAACCATCAATCAAAAGGCTGAACTGTGCCTTTAAAGATAAGCGTAGCCAAATTGGAAACTGGGCAAAAATCACAGCGTCTATATGGAATTACGGTTTAATGTTGAGACGGCTTGGGCTTGGAAAGGTCATGTGCAGTACCATCTAATTAACATATTATACGCTATATCTATACCGTTATTAGTCGTTCATATTTTCGTACTGATCCCTGTCGGGGCGTTCTTCAGTTTTTGTCTAAGTTTAAAAAGAAATGGCCCATGGCATGTTGAAGGGTATTGCATGTAGATGGGAATTATTGAGTGGAAATTTATATACATTTATTACACCTAACCAGGAACAGCCGCGAAAAATGCAACTTAAGTCCCTGGCAGGAATCAAACCTGCAGTCCTGCGATTCCGGTGCAGCGCTCTAACCAACTGATCTACAGAGTCCAGTTATCGAGCTCTAACCACACAAGTTTTTGTATATATCCTAGGGTACTGCCATGTTAAGATATTGGTAAATATCAGTGGCAAAGCCAGCCCGACAATTTGGTCATGCTATGCAAATATTTCCGTGTTCATACGAAATGAATAATGATTTATAACTTGCATAGCATGACCAAATTGTCGGGCTGGCTTCGCCACTGGTAAATATCAAGATTTTGTTGGCATCTCATTCGATTGAAGGAGGGTTTTGTAAATGGAAATTTTAAAATGGAAATTTAATTTCCATCTCCAAAACCATTCAACTTATATAACTATTATTCATGTAGTGTTGTAGACACACCCCTCTAATGATTGACATATTATGAAACAGTAGGAGCTAGACAAGGGGATTTGTTATTGCATACAATGTACTGTACTGTACTGTACTGTACTGTAGACAGTGGAAAAAGTAAGAAATGTAATATACGTGAGATGCCAACAAAATCTTGATATCAACCCATGACATGTTACGGATGGCGGGGAAATATGACAGAACAAGGACTGATGCTGACTTAACTGCAGTGCTCGAAAATGTCTGGCAGCGCCAGCAGCACCGCTACCAGGAAATGTTTAACAAAATATCTTGGCACAAAATGTTCTTACACCTTGCAGGAAATTGTTGTCATCTCATATACTGGAATGCAATATGATTTGCTATTGTTTAAAGGTGATCTACAGTCCGTATGTAAACAAAGCCTTTGTTTACATTTTTGTGTCCAAAATATTGAGCTTTATTCGACAACTATTTATATTTTCAAGCTTGCTTCTAGAGTATAATAAATGATCAAGAAACAACAATCAGGCTTTTCAAGAACTCAAAACATAGTTAATCTGTTTGTATCATAAAAAGTGGGCTCATTTGTGCACATGCGCAGATCGGACTGTAGATCACCTTAAAAAATTCCAAAAAGCGTTTTGATTCCAAAAGCTGAAATTGAAGTTTATCAAAATGTGCGACACAATAAGTTCTCTGAAATCTACACATGCTGGAAGTTTTCTATTCGACTTACACAGGAAATTTTTATTTTTGGAAGATGCTACATTTAGAAGCAGTTAAAATGGAAGACGTGCCCACTGCCCTTAGAGAAATACATGCTGCAGTATAATTTACTTACTTTTTCTGTGTTGTTAATGTGATGCATGTACTCAGGTGAATATGATGTTTGTGATGTTACTCTGATCTGTCCGGTGTGGATACACACACTCAGAGTAACATCACAAACATAATTTAGTTATTGCTTAAAAATTCCAAAATGGTTTTGATTCCAAAAGCCAAGATCGAAGTTTGTCACAATGATCGGCACGATACGTTCCCTGCATGACATCTATACATATACAGGAAGTTTTCTATTTGACTTTAATACACAGGAAATTTGTATTTTTGGAAGATCCTACCTTTAGAAACAGTTAAAATGGAAGACGTACCCACTGCCCCAGTGGTGCCTAAATTACTTTGAATTTGTACTCGAGTAAAAGTAGAAGTAATTAATAGATTTTTTTTGTTTGTTACGTAACACGCGCTCAAAAATAATGCGTATAATATATCACTTGAGGTTATGTCTAAATTCAAAATTTTTATTTTTCGATACGTTTCTCAATCGGCAAACAAACTTAGTATGTTTAGTGCTTTATCTGTAAAATAATGCTAAAATGAAGAGATTTTAGATGATACGCCAAACTGAGAAAATGATGTCTGAAGTTCAGTAAGTTTTGCTTATATGACTGTAAATATGGCGTCAGTTTTATAAAGCATCACTGATAATTATATTTTAATTGACAATTTTCAACTATTATTTTATGTTTCTCAACCGGCAGATGCATTTAAAAAGGTAGCTAACTCTATAAACTAGAGAATAAAGCTAAAACAAAGTAATTTTGAGAGGAACGCCAAAAAGATTTTAGGTTTTGAACACTTTTCATTGCGAATACGTGACACTGAAAAAATTGCCTCTTAACAATAAAATGACTTGAGTAAGAGTAAAAATTACTGGAAGCAAAACGTACTTAAGTAAAAAGTACAAAGTATCCTTAAAAAATACTTGAAGTACAAAGTGAAAGTAAAAGTACTATTGTCTGTAGCGTGTAGAGGGGGAGGGGGACTTCTCCAATGGATTGACATACAAAAGACACTAAACAGCACGCGCATTATATGCGTGCACCGAATATACAATATTTCACGGCATGGTCTACTTTCCAGACCCCGTTGAAGATATACGAAATCCATTAAATAAATAATGCTTACAAGTAAGTCACAAACGAGAGATCCCAGACGCATGTAGAGGTTGTATTACCTATCCCGAAATTAAAATAAATCAGAAATAAATCACGTAAAATTAAACAAAAGTTAGAAAGTAACGAGATACTTCGCCACAAAATGAAAATAACGAAGTAAAACGTTACTTCTTAAAACGACTTCGTTCCAAGTAAAAGTACTCCAGAAAAAGTTTACTTTGTTACATGCTCACTTCTCAAAAAACAGTACTCAAGTACAGAAACGAAGTACATTTACTTCGTTACTTGACACTGCTGCACTGCCCTCATATATATGCTGCAGTATTCAATAAACGTACTGGAAAACTTGCCTCGTCTTCGCTCGTGCTCGCATCGGGATCGTCGACATATTGATATTTCTTATTTCTGTAGAAATATTTCTTCTTCAGTAAGTACAACACACAGATATCACACATCACTGTTGCCTGGAAGAATAAAGGACAGTATTCTATTGTGGTGAGGTACTGTATTCTATTCCGTATACAGGAAAATGTCTGCCTTTTTTTTGGACCAAGAACTGGTCCCCAATCCCTGCTGATGTTGTTGTTGTTGTTGCTGTTGCTGCTGTTGTTGTTGTTGTTGTTGTTGTTGTTGTTGTTGTTGTTGTTGTTGTTGTTGTTGTTGCTGCTGCTGCTGTTGTTGTTGTTGTTGTTGTTGTTGTTGTTGTTGTTGTTGTTGTTGCTGTTGCTGTTGTTGTTAGGGGGAGACGCTCTTCGAAAAAAGCCTAAGGCAGTAAGGCTTCTTCACAGTAGGTGTCATGCATCAACATTCACAGACGGACCTTACCATAACAAAGGCAGTCATAGACCAGTTACTAAACATTAAATTTTGATTAAATTGTTATATATTGGGAGTACTGCCATATGCATTTATATAGGGTACTGTCATGTTTGAAATGAAAAATTAAGAGTTGAGTATTTCCTTTCAACATACCACACTAAGTAGGGCTAATCCAGCTCCCAGATTACGAAGTAGCGGAATTATGTCAAATTTGCCTGCCTGAAAGACAAGAACATTTGAGAAAAGTTTTCTCATTCACTCGTAGCTATATACCAATTGAAAATAAAGTTTGACTTCAATGTTTGAAGTAATCATACTGTACCTTGGCATCAACCAATATGACAAATCTTATACCATATGCCTTTATCAATGTCCTATATTGGGTATTATTTTCAACATCGTATGTTGCAAATCTACAACAGCACAAGAAAAATATCAAACGCGAATGAACTTATTGAAATAGTCTCAGTATTGGTTTTGCTTTTTTTTTCAAAAGCGTATAAGTACATTAATTCTTACCTGAAATTGTATCCTTTAGCTATTAAGGCGTCTGCATTATCCATTCTGAAGCAGAAATAATTGGTGGTTAAAAGGAAATGGCAATACAAATCTTTATTTTCTTCATTTGAAAGAACTTTTGAAACTATTTCATATCTTGCTTGGTTCTTGAAATTAATATTTTCACTTGAAGTAATGCCATCCTGGATAAATTTTTGATCGCATTAATGGTAGTTTTGGTGATGTCACAACAGGGATTAACCATATAAAAGTGTATTCGTTGCTGAGTAAGGTTTTGAGTGCAAAACGATTAGTGGTTGTCTACAGATAAAAATTTTGCGCGAACCCTGTTGTGACGTGACGTGCATCTCTACAAAAAATGAAGATGGCGGATATTTCATTCCTTTCGATCAAATTATTTGTAGAAGTACAGTAAGCAAGATACGAAAAAATGATGAAAGAGTATTATATAGGGGCATATAGTCTTAAAAGTTCTTTCAAATGAGAAAATAAAAAAAATATATTGCCATTTCCCTTCAAGAAACATTACACATTAATAAATTCTAAACTGAAAATACTACTATTACAGGGCTTTCAGAATTATTCTGAATAGGTGCATGGCTGTGTTGATAGAGTAGGCTGTGCATGGGAGCGATCTATGGGGAGTCTTATACGCCTGTATTGTAAAAGCTCACTCACACTCAAAGAGTGGAGGTTCATTGTGAGCTTCCCTTGAGTACCAGTGCTGTTTTTGAATAGCTGGAGGGTTGGTGTCGTATCTTACTATGTGACTACTCACCCTAAACAGCACCGACACTCAAGGTAAGCTCAGATTGAACCTTCACTCTTTGAGTGTGAGTGAGCTGTCAGCATACAGGCGTAAAAGTCATCCAAATTAACTAGACCATAAGTGTTTATTGATTAGATAGCAACACAACTGAGCTCTGTGACCAAATTATAATTTATCACTATTTTCATTCTTTGACAAGATAACTTCAACTTCACGATTTAAGATGGCAAATAACTAAAATCGGTTTCACGAAGTGGTATACGTCGTTTTCGAAAATAACCAGGCTGTATAAAGTAGACCAGATTGAGGAAAAATAACATTGTTTGAAAGCTTAGAGTGGAAGAAGAAGAGCAGAATTGATATTTCAAGTATACAAACAAAGTAACCGACGGAAAATCTCGTGGCACTTGGCTTGATGCACGAGACAATTATACTCGAGGCATATTTACAGCAATAAATGCAAAATCATTCCCCATGCAGAGTGACGTTGTATACTAACGTGCCCTGGAGAATTCAGGTACGGCTAAAAAATTTGAATTATCGCACCCTGGTAACCCCTGCATGATCATGATTTGCGAGCTCAGGAACGAACATTTAAACAATCACACAGTACAGTACTGTTTACCTGCTAAATGAGTAATGCGGAAGGCAATCACTGATGTCGTGATCCAAGTTACAGTCCCATTTGATTCTAATTGCAACAATCCCACCCTGAGAATACAACGAAAGCAAACAACGTAAGTCCCAAAATGCAACATTTATTTGGTGGGTTCATGAGGGGTGCAAAAATACTTTACTTTCTGGTAGGCTGTTGCGGTATATCGATATACCGATAATTATCGGTTTTTATAAATACCGATTACTCGATATTGAAATTTTCGATATATCGGCATATCGATATTTTTCGGTATTATCGATATCACGTTTACATTTGTATATTTAAACGTCCTATATCAAGCTTTTTCAAGCGCTGATTGGAGTTATTTCAGAAGGACAAAGACGATCAATGTGCTAACTCCGTAAATCCGTAAAAATAAACTCGGTAAAATCCGTAAATTAAGGTTAGAGCAGATCTAAAACGTGTTTGTTGATACGTTGGCGTTGCAAGGTGTAATAAGTCATTTTGCGCTTGCCAAAAAATGGATTTTTAGAACGTGAACAACGGTAGATATACAAATGTTTTAGAAAAACAAAAACTATACCTCATTCGACGTTTATCCGGTCAGATAAGCCTAGTTTCCATTTGGTCGTTAGTTGTCGCTGGCACGACAAGCGGTAGATGTGAAATAGTCTAATATAATAATAGTCTTTTTGTGTGTTATATGCAAACCAGTCTTAATGATTGCAAAGTTTTGTAAAGTTTTGTTGACACTTATATTACATCAGTCACTTAATTGTCGTGCCAGCGACAACCAACGACCAAATGGAAACTAGGCTATAGGACGACGTTTGTTTCGAATTCGCAGTTGAATAAAATGTTTTGAAACAATTTCCCATTCAAAAATATCACACATGCACGATTCACCCTGTGCGGTAATCAATGCTAATAAGTAATATGCATTTTCAATTCTTAAAGCGGACGTTTCACAGGCTACTGATCACTGGCTCACACTTTATTGAAAATATCACGCATCCGACGAGTCAAAGCTGTTGTTATATCGTGGCTGTTTGGCATAATTTGAAAACAGAAACTTTTGCATAAAATTAAGCTGATTTTGCATAAAATTAAGCAAAATACAATCGCGAAAAATATCGATATATCGGTATTTTTTTCCGGTATCGGTTTTCGGTTTTTTCAAATACCGCAACAGCCTACTTTCTGGGATCCCAAGAGATCAATGAAAATGTTTTTGCGAACAGTCAAGTAAATCGACAGTCGACACTCGGTCACTGTAACCCGAACAATAGAGTAAGTACATACAGTACAAAGGTCTCACTTCTGCGGGAAAACCTAAGGTAGTTTTTACTGCGCTAGCCTGAAAACAGACCTACGTTTCGCCGCCCTAAAATTCGCGGGTGGACGAAAGGGCGAAACGTAGGTCTGATGAAAATGTTGTCAAATTAGAATTTCAAAAAAAATCCTACGTTAGAAAATGAAAAAGTCACAAAAACCGGTTTTACGGTTTAATCGGTTTTAAGCCGGACAGTTTACCAGTAAATCAAAACCGCCCAAGCCTAGGTAGGAAATGGGTGGGCAAACTTGGAAACTTTTGAGGAAACATTGAGAATCACAAATGTTTCCGCAACAATGTATCCTAGTTTGCCCAAAGCTTACTTTAAAAAGAATATAAAATATGCTTACTTATTAAAAGAAGTACTATAGCGTTCCAGTTATATATTCATTTCAAAATGGTCAACATCAATTGAAGATGCATGCATTTTAAACTTACCTTAATCGCGGCATCTTCAAAGGCAGTATCAGAAATTTCATCAAAAATTGTTTTCAACTTAATAATTGGACATAGTCGATTTTCTTTGTCCGAGCTGTATTGACATCTTGTCAAGTACGACTTGTTTTGATTGTCATTTATGTTACGTCTGAAAAATACACAAAGTACAGTAAGTACAGACAAACCTTTTGTGATATACAGTTAGTGCAATATACTGTACCGGGTGGCTCAAAAAATTCTCCTGTTTGATTTAGTATATAACTTAAACACGAAAAGAGCTATTACACTATCTTTGGTCCTTTCTTAAAAACAAGGCATATATTTATAAAACACAAGCGAAGTTTCTTTCTTGGAACATTGCATTGAATTTGATTCCCCAGAGTCATTGAATATGTATACAGGGTGCTCCCAAAAAACCTGAAAACTACTGAAACAACGTATTGTTGGAATTTGAATGCCTCAGCACTCTGCTGAACCCACATGTGCATCAAAGCTTGACGTAAGTAAATTTTATGCATAGAGAAACCGTTTAAGAAGCTGTTTTAAATTCCCTGGGGCAGAAAATCGTGCACTTTACAAAGATATGATAATTTTAATTTCTTAATAAGTCAATATTGAATATATGCACCCTTGTCAATATTTTATACATCTTTGTGTTCAGCTTAGTGCTAGGGCCGCATTCAAATTTTAACAATACGTTATTTCAATGGTTTTGCAGTTTTTTTTGGAACACCCTGTAGATTAAATTTTTCAATCAAAACCGCTCCATAAGTTAATTTTTATACATTCCCAAAGACAAAACTTAAGTCAAAATAAAAGAGCATACTGTATATCCAACCAATAAAATTTTTAATTCAAATTTCACTTTATTGAAATAAATACTTAGACAACCGTGCCATCGAAGCCAGAACACACTTAATGACCTTGGACGTCTCAGACGTTTAAGTTGTCTCAGACGTTGTAGCTGTCTTCCAGGGCCGCCGAGAGGGGGGAGAGGCAGGTGGAGGAGGGGGGGCAAATTGCCCCAGGCCCCAAGGGCCCCTAAAAATTTAATGTTGGGCCCCAGTCATTTTTTCGGGCGAAATATTTCTGTTTTCGGGCCGATATGTGTTTTGGAGGCAAAGTACCGAAATTTGGTATTAAAGCAATTACAACGAACTTGTCCTGAAAAATTTTTTACCTAAAAAGAAATTATTGCCCGAAAAATTTTTTTCCGGAAAATTTTTTTGCAATAGGGCCGGGCCCCTAAAAAAATTTTTGCCCCGGGCCCCCGCGAAGCTCTCGGCGGCCCTGCCGTCTTCTAAAGGTGGTTTTCCAGTCCTCGCACAAAGCTCCTCGCTGCGAGTGCATGCATGAGCACTTTCATCCAATCACAATACAATACAAAACGGTTAATTTTAATTAGATGCAAGCACTTGCAGCGAGCTGCAAGGAGCTTCGTGTGAGGACTGGAAAGCCGCCTTAACATACAGTAAATACGGCCAATATCATTTATAGCACTAACTGCAGCAAATAAACGAGGTAACAATGAATACTTACACTCGGACTCCAAAGCTTGGAAACTGTACAGTATTCTTTATCAATATTGTGAAGTTTATAGCCTGTTGCAGTAAGCATTTATCTCTAAAACAATTGTGACAAAAATGTTTTGTCTTAAAATACACCTATAGGTTATACAGACCGTATGATTAAAATAGTAAGCTATAAAGACAATGACATTTGAAGTTTTTAAATATTGTTCTCTGCTATATTAAAAGACAAATAATGTAGTGGCCTACTGGGCTTATTCAGGGGACTTACATTCCAGGAGTGGGGGTATATTCGGGGGAAGGCTTATATATTTGGAATGAGGTGAGCGTTTATAAATGCGGTGGGCTTATACACAAGGTGGAGGGCTTATATTCGGAGGTTTACACTTTACAGTATGGTAGCTACTGTAAGGATTTTCCAGTCATGTGCACGTGCATTGGACGGATTTGCCATGGCGAAGTTGGGCGCCATGTTTTTTGTTGTTGAAGTTTGAAGCCCTAGATCCAAATGGTATTACGAACAAAATAAACTTAGTATACAAACTTTTTTAACAGATAACCAGAATTAGTCCCTGGCATGGGCAGCACGTCATATTCCACAGGACACCAGGCGTATATTTCACACATTCCATTATAAGTGTCGTTGGCTGTACGTGGCCTGTCAAGCTTTACACATTCGCCGGTCATAATGCCTGACATAAATATAAAGTATTTAGTATATTTCACCTGGAATCTGTTATTTAGTGTTGTCCTAATAATTAAAACAATTTATATCATTCAGCAAATTATCCAATTTAGTGATTGACCAATAATCGTTATCAGGTATATGAATGACATCACTTTTACTCGGTCGACTGAGATTATGATGTCATATTTATGAATTAATAGTCATTTGGCATTAAACAGAGTAAAATAATTTGGTGTTCACAGAGTAAATACAAGTACAGTAAGATGCATTGGCACAGAATACTATACAGAAGTCCATCTAATGTACATTGCTTTTTGCATACTGTAAGCGCTATTCGTCATGATTCGTCAGTCAGCAAGTACTGTAAACAGTAGTAGTCACCCCCCCCCTGGAAATACTCAAAATGGTGCACATTCAGGGGGTGACTGCTTCTGTTTATGGCACCGGCTGAGTGACGAATCAAGATGAATGGTGCTAACACAAAATACAATGGAGAAGGAGTTCTGTATAGTATTCTGAGGCATTGGGGTGTTGTAATGCAAGTTACTGTATGTTTTAACCCATTGACCTTAGACAAGTAAATTTTTTTATGCATTCACACACTTCATTAACACAAGCCTGCAAATTACTGCTGGTCAAATTATGTCGCACATTGTCCGGCCAAATTTTACATTTTGTCCGATCAAAGCTTTTTATGACTGTTTTACAGCTTTTCCCGACCAATTTGGGCTGGTCAAAAAATCTTCAATCTAAAAAAATTGTTTATTCAACATTTTTTTATGAAACCAACAAGAAAGCAATATAGACAGCACTTCTCCACAATTTCTTGCTGCATTAAGCCGTAAGATTTAATTAGAAATCTACATCACCTTTGTATATAACACGGTAGAAATTAAAGTTGTGTATATAACCGGAACTATAATTTACTGATGCATTAGGACTGGTAGATACATACTCAGTTTTAGATGCATTGCAGTGCAGACTAACATGACCAAGCAAAAAACACAGTGCCGTAGCAAGCTCGATAATTTGGGGGGGGGGGGGATATTCATATAATTATTCGTATACGTGTTCTGCATTATTAATTTCTTTTAAAATCGATTGTTTTTATGGTCTGTGAACACAAATATATGAATATATATTCCCCCTCCCAATTATCAAGCTTGCTACGGCACTGAAAAAACAACATGCTAATTTGTAAAAAATTTTAAAAAATTTTTGTTGTCCGAAACAAATCGATAAACATCCGACCAATTTTTGACTTGGTCAGACATTTGTCCTTCCATGTAAAATAATAACTTGCAAACCAGGTGACATCCGTAGTACCACACAGCATGATTGGAAACACTGGCCTACTAACCATGTCCTGTAATAACTTCCTCTCCTTCTGTACAATCAGAACCATTATTATTAAGGACACATCTAGCTTGGACATATTGGTCATCCTCAGGACATTTTCCTTGTTTCTGTCGTGGTGTTATGATCATGTTTGTCATCACAAAAACTGCATCATTTTCCTGAAAACACAATGGTGATGCGATATCCATATCAATATTTTCGATAAATATCAATGTTTCAAAAATATCAATATTTGATTTTTTGCATCTCAAAAATATCAAAAGTTTTAACTAGGCAACCTAATCTCCAGTAAAGTTTAAAAGCATGGGTACAGTATGACAGCGATTGCGAATTCAAGTGTAAACAGAGTAATCGTGTGATCACAGATCACTACCCACACAAATGGCAGTTGAATTAGTATATTTTTGAACTTCCATGGCAGCATACACTGAATTGCAGAAGGTTTACATTATGATTAGATAGATCAACCGAACTGACGTGAAGCAGACCGAGGTAGATCTTGAGCTTACAAATGGCGCTTGACCAGCCGCTATTAGTCCATACCTCATTAATGATCTGCCTCCAGACCTTATGTGCCTAACCCACCCTGTCAACTTTCCCTGTGGGAGAAAACACAGAGTACCCGGAGAAAACCCACAACTTTCGGCAGAGCGTTGCCTTACTCTTTTCACATTAGGACTGGGTTCGAGTCACAATGAGAAGAGGCAGGTATAAAAGTCGGACCGGATTGTGGTCCGAGTCGGATCAGGTTGGACCAAGTCGGATTAGGTCGGATTTTTAGAAAATTTAGAAATATCAGGATATTCAGGGAAATGTTACTTACACAAAAGGAAGTTTGCATTCTTTCCCGCGTTATTTACACAGCGTGAAGGCAAGGCCTGATTCCACAGGCGCTTTTTCTCGGCGAACTGCGAAATACTTCGCCTGTTTCTTTTCAGTTGTGAGCAAACAAGTACAAAATAATTTATTCGAGTAGTCGCAATTCAAAAAAAACAGGCGAAATAATTTGCATTTCGCCGAGAAAAAGTGCTCGTGGAACCAGGCCTTGAAACAGCGTGGCAAACCTGCAAAATGGATGGCGACAAAGGTAAAACATTTTATGTTATTAGATTTTTATAGACCACTTTTTTGAAAATTATTGCATCAGTTTGCCTTACTGATCAATATTTTATTTCCTTTAATTCTGGACTAGCGATTCGGTGATCTATGGATCTGGTCCGACTTTTATACCTACATGATCCGACCCGGATCACAATCGGGTCCGACTTTTATACCTGCACGATCCGACGTGGACTGGCAATCCGATCCGACGCGGACTGGCGATCCGGTCCGACTATTATACCTGCCTAATGAGAAGTCCTCATTGAGATTCAAACCTGCAACCTTAGAGGCGAAAGGCAAGTGCGCTAACCACTTTGCCACCGAAGCTCGAGCGCTTGATTTTCCTCTCCAGGGTTCATACATGTGAGGAAGAGTCAAATTTAAGGACTTTTCAAGGTCATGTATCAGCAAATTCAAGAATTAAATATTGTATCATGTCAATGTCAATAGTTAAAGTTTAGTTTTGGCAGATTATGGTGTAAAAACAAGGCACTGTCAGCTATGCGGAGCTAGTCTGCTGCCTTTTTTTGTGGAAATGTTCCCAGCTTCACTTCGCTTGAGACAAAAGACACAGGTTTTGCAACAAAATGTGAAAATCTACTCGCTTGTATTCAGTATTTTAGCATGTGATCGGCAGCTGCAGAAAGTCTTATGGCCAATTATTTGCCGATTATCAGGCAATAATCGGCCGATTACCGATTATTTAAAAAACGGCCTATTACTTTGCCGATTATTTACCGATTAATCGGCTCATCCCTATTAATTATGATAGGTATATTACTGCCAATGCCGAATACGTTGGCCACAGAAGACTATATTAGAAATAGGCCAACATTAACAGAAGGTTGTTTAAGCAGAGTTACAATTTTCTTATTTCGTAGAAATCAAATTATACTTTCAGCAATTACCTCCGGAGGTATGACATAATCAGAGGAATCCCAGATCCGAGGACCATCAAAGATTGTGCCTGATTCGTTTTTACCATCGACTGTGACAGGAAATTTTATCGACAGATTAGTCAAAGCTGTTCCCTTGAGTTTTGTCGTCACAGAACTAAGTCCAACACTAGATGACTGATAGCCTTTCTCATAGATTATCACATAACTAAAATTAAGAAAAATAGTATGTTTTTAAGTCTGGTTGAGTGGTTTCCATGTGGTCATAATGGGTCATTCCAGAAAAGATCCAACCCCCCCCTACAGAGGAAATCGAAAATAACCCCCTCCCCCCCTTCGGACATCCTTGAATGGTTCATCCTCCCCCCCTCTCCGGACATCAAAGCCCAAAATTACCCCCCTCCCCTTTGGACATCCACCATTTCTAAATTTTTCTAAAGGCTACCTTGCCGTTTGAAAACGTCACCCAAAATTAGACTACGTTCACACTACGCGCGAGCGAACTAATGCGGGCCGAATTTATGTGTGTTCACACTACGCCATTACAGTTTGTTTACAAATTGAATTAGCACTCGTGTAAACCCAAAATATTTCAAATAGACCCAAGAAATTTAACTGAAAAGCATTCGAGTTTACACGTTTGTGTTCACACGAAGCTATCAAGCGCTCCGCCGTGTTCACCTCGCTCTGTTTAGAAACTGTGCTCAAATTGTTACGGCAAAAGTGACGTGAAAGTTTTCAAACGATTTCGCTCCAGCGTAGAGTGAATTAGCGATGGCTTATTGCGACTTTTCTACGCTGTTTTCAAATAGCTCCGGCGTGGCGGAACACTTGGCGGCTTCTTGTGACTTGCAAACACAAACATGTGGCAGGTTTTGTCGGATAATTTGCAGAAATTCACTTCGAAATTCGTTCAAGTAAAATTCGATGTAACTTGCAACCTCAGTGCTTGCGATTGATTGACAAGCGTTGCTATGTTTACTTACATGTTAAATTAATGCATTTTTTAGTATTACTGCATTCCTTAACGTCGCCCCAGAGACCTTAATATGAAAGCCATTTCTATTTTCTAGACACGCACCTCGCCAGGAAGCTTTATTGACTATATACTAAAACAAATTGTTTTGAGTTCAGTTCACATTGCAGTCTCTTAATTCGAGCAACAGTTTAATAACTATTATTTTTAACACTTGAATAATTCAAACTTATATATACGAACAATAACTGCAAAACTTTACTTTTATATAAATAAAGCGTGTCAATTTTCGACTCATTCTCAACATGCAGGATACGCTGTTACAGCGAGTTAGTTTTTGGTGGCCATGCATGCAAAAGTGGGCCGCTTATTTTGCTTACGAGTTACGTAGATGTATAATTATTGCTGTTACATAAACGTTCCGGTGTTCAAGAGCTACATATAGCTGATAAAAATTGTGTGCTCATTAAATCGCCTTCAGTCAAACATATCCACCACATTTCTCTCCCCCCCTTCGGACATCCTAACACATTTTTCCTCTCCCCCCCCCACCCCCTTCGGACATCCTAAGACATTTTTCCTCCCTCCCCCTTCGGACAGCAAAAATTTCCTCTGTGGGGGTATGGATCTTTTCTGGAACGACCAAATTGTCACAAACATGCTGTATTAGTGTCGTCGAGTGTAGTGTTCACAACTAAATGGAAACGTGAAAAAAAGTCTTGATCGCAACACGCTGGCAACAGTTCACAACAGTATCGTCGAGATAAACTCAAGTTCTATCTCCATCATAGTTATGGCAGACTAAAATATGTTCTGATGGTTATTTTTTAATGGAAAACAAAAAAACGGCAGCATGGCAACAGTTTGTCTTTTTAAAAATGACACCGGCTGCTTGTACAATCCCTATAGGAACAAAATTAACTTGCAACAGTGCATGACAGTTAGAACCATATGAAAACCAAGCTTTAAATTATGGTGTAATCAGACATTCCAACTCTCCCGATTTTACCGAGAGTCTCCCGAAAATTCATGCAATCTCCTGGTCTCCCGATTTTTATCAAATTCTCCCGATTTTTCAGAATATTCAGGAAATATCGTTAAAAAATCGTAAACATACTGTTTTTAGCAACATAATAGACTGTCTTGACCTTTTTATGAAGTTACTTCATGGCAATTTATATAGGCTCACTTAAACAATATATTCCCAAAATGTAGGAAACGCCATTTCACTAGTCTTCTGAAATCATTTCAGAAGACTTAATTTTTATTATTTTTCCCCAGAAAAACTAGATTTCAATTCACTGAACAGTCTCCCTAAATTTTACCTCCAGTAGTTGGAATGTCTGTGTAATATTAAACCTTTCAATGTCCCAATAGCTGCCACACTTTGGAACTCGGCCAGTTTGTAAATATCGCACAGCGAACTCTTTGTGCACTTTACAGTCAAACCGGGTGTTCCTTTAAGGTTCCTATGATTTCCCTTGTCTAAATTACTTTAAATTAGCATTGGCAAAGTCAATTAGATGATCTTGAGTCCATGCATGTTTCGTGACATTCGATATATGTATAAAAGCATTGAAACTTTGTATAATGCTATGATATAAATAACATTACAAACATTAATACCTGAAAATATAAGCAGAATATAGGCGTTTCGAATGAAGGCTGTTCACTAATGAAGTGATGTCACTCGAAACATTGAAGTTCTACTGTTTGCTACTGTTGCTCCCAATGAAAATGTTTCAATGCAGCACATGCAAATTCCAGGAAAAACAAAATTTTCAAAATGCTGTAAATTGAGCAGACTGTATATGTCCAAAGATTCCAAACAATGTGAAATTTTCACTTTCAATTCTGCCATTTAAACATGAAAAATCGAGAAAGCACACTCGGGGATCGGAGAATGTCCTCATGTTCAACTGTGGTGAACAAGCTATGTTGACAGCTATGTTGACATCCTGCATGCGCATGTCACGTGGGAAAATAGCACACATGCCCAGACAACAAACATGATATAAAAAACAGCAATTTGAAGCACAACTTGATCTGACCAAAAGAACTGATCAAAAACCACAAATAATACCAATTAAATCCCAGATATTTGCAATACAATGCTATTTGTATGTGTGCCCGCAAGCTCACATCAAATTTTTGCCATATGGCCTAAAGAGGTCAATGAAACAATGACCTACTATTCTATTTATATTAAATTACAAAACTATAGTGTCTTACCCGATTACATATCCGATGATCGCAAGTTGAATTATTCGATTGATCGCACCAACTTTCTTGCTTTTTATATGAACAATCTTATTCGTATCATATTCAAGAACTGCAGCGGCAAAAGAGCTGCAAGCCTTGTTAAAATTCACCATTTTCACAAACTTTTATTTTGTCATTTTTGAGATATCTTGTTTTGCACTTTCCTTTGCATCACGAGTCGAACCAGAGAGTCGAACAAAGAAGAGGAAGTTGAGACGGCGGTCACGAACAGGCAGTCAGCGACGAGCGAGATACTTCATTTTGTGACGATTAACCGTGATTGAACCGGAATGACTGGGTGCCCGGCACTGGTGCCTACGGTGGCCCACAAGTGCAATACACAAAACTCAATTCCACTACACAAAACAAAATTCCACTACACAAAACAAAATTCCACTACACAAAACAAAATTCCACTACACGAAACTCAATTCCACAACACAAAACTCAATTCTGCTACACAAAACAAAATTCCACTACACGAAACAAAATTCCACTACACAAAACAAAATTCACGATACACAAAACTCAATTCCACAACACAAAACTCAATTCCACAACACAAAACTCAATTTCACTACACAAAACTCAATTAAACAAAACACAAAACTAACATAATACGACGCTCGCGAGACTTCGCGGGAAACTCGCATGACCACGTTTTCTTAATATTCCACCATTTTGTGCTGCACTCATAAACAAACCTTTCATCAAACTGTGCTTTAATAAGTAA